>SCLF01136521.1:0-10529 GCA_004367975.1 Mesochordaeus erythrocephalus
GCGAGAAATATTTTTGCAAAAATCCAATTTTCCATTTTTCTTATGCATTGTGTCTACAGCTGTCTTGTATTGCTCCATATCTTCCGACGTGTGAGCACATTTTAAGACAGCTGTGTATTAGATAGGGAAACGTTGCGCAACAACGAACGTCGACCAGAAATTTTGACCGTAAGTGAGCCTAAAAATAGAATGTGCGAAATTTTTCAGCGAAAATTGGTTGAATTGTCGGCCATACCATAGTTTAGTCGGCACAAAAATAGGCTTGTCAGAGCCACGTATTTGCTCGCAAACTTGATTTATTCGCTCATGAATTTCTTGAATTTCATGGGAGGACGCGGCGTCCAATATATAAGAAGTCTTAGATACAGTTGAAATGGATTAATCCGTTACGGTTAGAGTCTTATAAGACTAAGAACTTAGTCTTATTTATGGCAAATAATCCTTTGCTCATATCCACTTATCATGTTGCAACCATAATGAGCCTTACGTTATTCGGAGCGGAAATCGAATCGAAAATATACTTTGAAAGCTATCTGAACGAATTGATTTTGGACGCATTTTGATCCTAAACTAAAACGAGTTCAAGTTAAAAACAAATTTTGATATAGAAAAGTAAGATAGTTCATTATTATACTTGATATTTATCAGCGCTATGTGATAAATATACCAAATTTCTATCGAACGTCCATCTTGAGTTTCCGCAAGAGGCAGCACGTGTACAGAAACAGACGTTTACTCAGACTGCTCGACGAATAGTGCAAACAAACGTACTATTATTAAGTTCTAGTACTTTGCCGGCTTAAATATCATTATTACATATTATTATTAGTTTTTACAACTTATTAAAAGGCAGAATTAACAAAAACTTGACATACGTTATTTTAATTAAAAATACTACCGTGACCAAAGTAGATATTTTCAAAAGAGAAATACCATTAGATTGCTAGAGACTGAATCTTTAATGGTGCAAAATTTTAAGGCGATTACTTTCATTGTTTACGAGATAATTATGAACGAATAACTCCTATCGATTTAAGTTGCCAAGAAATTAAGGTAAGAAAAGGAAGAGGGATCACATGAGACAGAGCACAAGAGACACATTTAACCTTGAATATTTAGCTCTCGCATACCAAGCGATAAATAGGACAAGTGGAATCTGACACGCGCAAAATGTTAGCGCAATGTGTCAGCCAGAATTGCGCTATTTGTAAGGCACCGTTATAACACAGATCATCTGTATCAAAGTCATTACGTTATTTGGAGACACCAATGCTATACAACGCTACATATTCCATTAAAAACACCTCGTTTCTATTAGGGTTAGACGCAATTATAACCTGACACAGGAACAATATATATAGTCTATTAGGTAACCGATAATTAGGAATACATGAGAACATGAATAGAGATAGCAGATACCAATATAGACGCATAGGTGTGTATTTTGGGCTTAAAATTTGAATTTTAAATATTTTTTTCGATGTTAAAAATTCCGAATATTTCTCTGACGTTTAAAAGAAGATGCAAATGATGCTTTGGTTTTATCCACGTGTTAATTATATCATATTTGCAACAAAAATCGGAGCAGAAATCGCACTGAAAGTAGATAAAAGTGTGTAATTTCCACCAAAAATGGTCATAATTCTCTGGTAATGACTAAAAACTACGACAAAGGCAAGCTGCCGTACTTTGCAGGCTTCCTGAACTTCACAAACGCTTTGATTTTCAATAAAATCTCTTGAAAGGTTTATGGTTACAACGAATAATTAACCGTGGCGTTTTTGAAAATAAACAATATATACGTATTCTAGAGAAGGAATTAATTCAACTAACACAACTGGTCATAAGTATCCGATTAGGTACCTATGACATACTTATATAATTAGGTGCGTGACAGATAATTATGTCTGTAAATACTGGTCAACGTGTTGATATGTTAGACAGCTGGCATAAAATGTCTGTTAGAAATTTCGCTCTAGGGACCCTCCACTATTTTTCATCGTCAATTGACATAATGAACTGACCCACTTCATATGAGATATAGATCATATCTCGTACCTAAAAGTAACATCTGACACGTTACCTGGCTGCGATTAGCATCTGTTTGTCAAAATAATGAGACTATTTTCGTGAAATATATATCACTCCTCGAAAGACGAACAGCGATCCTCTAACGAGTGATTGCCAGATTGCAAAAATTATAGAAGTCGTGAATAATAGGTTTTTAGATGTTCCCCTAGAGTTACTTTCAGATGTTGCTCAGGTGTACCAATATCAAGTGAATATCAATTACTGCAACAACTTGCGTAACTCGGCAGATTAATTTTTTCCGGAAATTATTACCGCGAAATCGAGCAGTGGTAAACCATCGGTTTGATTTTACATGTCGACTTACGACTGTGTATGCCTCGAAATGACAGGGTTCGAATGAACCCCAACAGCGGCCTTTTTGATCAAATTATTCACCTTCATTTGGCTGAACATTTTATTCGCAGACGAGTTTTGGCATTTTTGTTAGGTGTGTAAACTATTATTAGGCGATATATAAGAGATCGATAACATATTAGTTTGAACTCTTGTACACCGTTGAAGTGAGAACTGACTGCTTAACGAGACTTAGTTAGTCTGATAGTGTCAACTAAAAGTTAAAAAGGTGATTTCTGGAAGTATGTCCGATTGGCTCGACAGTGGGCTTGTTTGATACGTCATCACTCAAGCTTCAATTCTTATCATAGCACCAACCCCAAATTATTGACAAGTGACCCAGTTATAGAACAAAAAATGGGATTTCTAAAGTATTAATTTTCCTCCAGTGGTAAAAATCACGAATTTTTCAATTTTCGATTTCGTATTATTTAGGAAACATGCCAAGACCCCAAAGTATGTTCAGGACGGTCAAAGTCAACTTTGTCTATTTTCGAACAATGTGAATTTCGGGGCTAAGCTAGCTCCAGCAGTTAAATTTAACGTTTTTTCAAGAAATCCAAGATCTCCAATTCTTCGTCCTGCTCTGCAATTCCTCGCCCTGCTCTCCAATTTCTCATCCTGCTTTCCAATTTCTCGTCCTTCTCTCCAATTCCTCGTCCTGCTCTCCAATTCCTTGTCCTGCTCTCGAATTCCCTGTCCTTTTCTCCAATTCATCGTCCAACTCTCCAATTCCTCGTCCTGCTGTCCCACAATCACTGATTTTTTGCTTTTTGGTTTTTTATTGGATTTAATATTGGTCTTTCTGTGAACTGGAGACTCGTATCATCTGAAACAGAGACATCAGAGAAACCATCTCAGGGATCTCAAGAGGGTGCAGGTGGACGAATCCCCAATATCTGGCGTCTCATTTTCACCTATCATTCAGGCAGTTCAGGAGGTATCTCTACATAAAGTTAACTTACTCTTTCATTATAACTACGACAGCAATTTATCTCAGAAGAGTCTTACCCAATGTCTCTGAAATTTATAATCCAGATTATTTGTAACATTTAATCCCAAGCCTACGGTCATGCTTTCTACTGACCCGCAATTGAACCGATATTGGTATACATGAAATATACACTTTAACATACATCACCCTACATAAAGATACACCTTGTGTCTATTTTTCTTACCTACCGGTAGAGAACCTTTATTTCCATCGCCCTCTGTTTGAGGCGGTCAAGCCAAAATGGCTGCCTGATTATCAAGGCCGTGAAGTTAGCGGAATCATATGACAGTATGGATGGCGCTATTGCGCTATAGGATTGTCGTCACTGATGGATTCGATATTTAGACTGGCTAGCAACCAAATAACAAATTGCGTGTTACACTAGTGTTACACTGGATTGCATATGCCGAGACCTCTATACCACACTAGTAATCGTCTAGATAACTCAAATTATGGGTCTCTCAAAATACATCCCCAATCATTCACTCGCTGTCGCATTCCTTTCTCAAAAGAATCCAACTAATTTCCTAACAGATTTGTCCCCATTTGGTTACCTTTGATGATTCTTCGTCTAATACTGATGACTAGGTACGTACCCCTATACTGTTGCGCCAACTCCCAACTTCCATTACCCTATCTCCTTTTGATAAAGTATCCCCCTTCAGTAACAATAATAATCATTTCATGGACCACAATCTTTTGGGTGGCAATACGTACCCAAATGAACCTGGTACTTCTCACCTTCCGCCATCGCAGCAACGACGCACTCCTGATCGGAACCCTGGCGATTCGGCAGGTTATCATACCCGTTGCAGGACTTTCGTCCGACCTTCGGCGCCGACGCTCACACCCGTTCTCTACCCCGTTCTCTACCCCGGCAGAGTATTCCTCTCCAAGAAGATGATTCCCGCCGGCCAGGACGGGCTCACGACATAGATACCGGTTGGGAGTCATCCCGTGGTTACCGAGGAGGATACTCCTCAAGGGACACTCTACCCAATACCTAGCCCTATCTATACGATTGATGACAGTTGAAGCTCTACTGTGGGAGGACGCGGTCCTTCCAGACCGGGTAAGGACTCCGTTGGAGAGCCGCGCATCTGTGTATGGCCTGGGTAGACGTATGAGGACTGCTGGCGGCTCCGCAGTCAAACGCCTTTCTCATATAATCAACTTCACCGATGCGCCATATGCTACATGGACCGTCGCTCACAATGCTCTCTATGAACAAAAACCCCAAGCTTTCACTTCAATTCTTATTCGGTGAAAAGCAGCATGGACTACAGACTGTTCACTGCCCCTGTCCCCGCTAACTGGTGCAATGACATGCTTCCGAGGAGAGTCTCCCTCTACCGTCATAAACATGCCATCATCTCCTCCTACTTCCTACATGGCAATCTCACAAAATGGTCATGCTCGTTCACATACAAGCAGACGGTGTATTTGTGGGTATGTTTACCTCCATAAATGGTCCCAGAGGTGACTACACGATTGCCACTTACGAATATAGCAACTTGAATGATGCGCTTATCAAACTAAAAAATAGATGGGAAAAGCACAAGCTGGATTGCGCAGCACCAGAGTACCTGAAAGCAGGACGTCAACAGGCAATAATCTCCATTAGACATAATCATGCTCTTGCGGGTCGTAAATTCGGCCAAGTCAAGAACTACTGGCTTCGTGTGCACTATAAAACTGCTTTCATTCATTTCGGCAAAGCTGTGTTTGGTTTCTGCCTAACGGCAATGCACAGGCTATATTGATGAGGTCCACAAGGATCGTGTGACGGCAATTAAGACAATTAGTCAAGGCACGCTGCATGAACTAAAAAGGTCTATTTATGGCCACGAATCTGCGGATGTGCAGATAGCACGGTCCGTAAAGTCATACACAATATTGACCAGACCTATGAAGATACATTCAAGATACTTGGCTCAACTTTCGTCTCTGAAGCCAAATACAACCTTAAAGTCAAAGAAGAATATTACTTCATAAAGGTAGAAATTATCCTAAGCCACGAGGTCTTGCGCTCTCAGTTTGCCTTGATCGGAAAGTGTCTGTTCGAGGAGGAAAATCACAGTAATGAGAGGAAAATGCTACACCCGAGCGGATTATTAGTTGTAATAGATCGTTTTACGGTAGAAATAAATTTATAAAATAATGAAGGGATGCCCAAAAGAACCCGCTTGTGGCAAATCGGGGTGAAGGTGTTATTACTAGTGATTTCTAGACTTCATAAGATACTTTCTTCCAGATAATGGTCAGGTCCATGTCTTTTTTGAGTCTTAATTAACGTAACAAATATGCCCAATTAATTCAAAATGGTTGCAAATTCAAGGAAAACCTGAAAATATAGTTAAAACTTGATTTTGTCAAAATTTTCAACGCTTGATAAGGATGTAAATAATGAATATATTTAGATTCATGGAAAACAGATTTGTAAGCGGCGTTATTATAGAATCCGTAAGAAGAAAATGTAGTGTGAGATACAGTCGAACAGTTGACCCTGCGAATGAACTAACTCAATTCGAAGATCATTTGGAATCGGAAATACTGGTCTTTGTTGTAACGAGGGTCTTTGCTGTGACAATCTTACGCCAAATTCAGCTTCAAGAGAGCTCATATTTTCAAAGGTAACTACAGAGCAGTAGATTTTCATATAACTAATTTAACTAGTTTAAAAAAAAAACAATTTATAAGATATTTGATGTATTATATAACTAGTTATCCATTTAACTAACACCTATTCCACATCAAAATATATGTATCACCAATGGAGCTCATATATACATAAGTAATTACAGAGCAGTAGGTTTAAATATATCAAATTTAACTTTGATAAAAATAACAAATTTATAGGATAATTATTTATTATATATCCTTCTAAGCATTTAACGAATACCCAGGCCGCGCCAAAATCCTATATTTGACATAAGGTTACATACTGTCGGAAATAATTCAGGTATACAGAGTGTTTAATAGATCTTTAGGATTTAAATATAACCTCTATAATTCTTATAAATTATTTACTGCACATATTAACGCATTCGGATGTTTTCATAAGTTTACAGATGATCTGGCCATCATCTAACAGTTTGCATATAACTACTGACACTTAGTTAACACTCTTTCCCATTTAACATGTAATGAATATTCTCAAATAAAAACTTAAGATTTACTTATAAATGATATATTTACATATGTCAGATAACAGAGTAGTTTCTGGTGATCGTCAGAATTGATCCTAGATGAAGAGAACTGTTCGTCATCTGGGGGATTAGAGTCGGTCTGTGCTACATGTGCAATAAGGTGTGGGCCTCGTGGTAGCACTAATCTCTGCAGTATCGATGGGAGGGTAGACGGCTTTGGTAGGGGGACTCCATCACTCTGGTGCGGTCTCCATCAAATCTTCACTTATTTGGTATGATTCCGCCGTTATGCTCGAGACAGCGTCCTTTGTCGTCATCCACTTCTTACATCACATTCTATCATATGCTATCGAGTTCTCGTTGCTTCTAATACCTTTTAATATAGAAACTCAACCAGCTGATGTCAAGTCCCAAAAGCACAGCGCCGGCACGTATTCCTGGGACTGTAGTAGATCGTAGTAATCATAAACCGAGTTAGGTCTACAGCTTACTCTCATATTCCATCTTCATTATAGCTTTATGTACATGATTCGATCTCAGTGTTCCCAATAGTGCGTAATAAATGTTCCACGCCAGCACGCTGTCTTGCCCTGCTACAAGTAGCTTGGCAGCAGGTTTCTAAGGTCTTTCTCATATTATTAATTTAAATCTTCATATATCCTATCATTTAGTTCCGATATTTGCCTCTGAATCCTCATTCCTTAGACTACTGGCTACTCACGCATACTAACGTATTTGGGGAGTCTACATTTCTGCAGCCTGGGCGGACTTGACAGAAATCTAACAGTTTTACCAATGATACATTGCAATTTCATTGATCACATTTGCACACCTTCGCATAGTCCCTTCCGTTTACAGGACAGCAAGGCTAAATGGTGGCTCCCATTCAGCCCATTATCTCCTCATAACGACTTTGATTTAAATCGCTGGTTTGGTGTTCTCCCCATTTTGACACCTATCTTGCTTGCTATCTCATCGGCCTCTTGTATTTGCTTCCGAAAATACATTTGTCATCTTGGTTTCCACAATTAGAAAAGCCTGCTCTAGCAGACTGGGTTCCACACAGACCACATACAGTACGGCTGTCTCTCCTATAGAGAATGCCTATCATCAAGTGCTCTATTTTGTCTAACCTATCTTTTGACTCTTACCGGCAGGCTAACCTCCATTATCAATGGCCATTGGCTCTGATTTGCCACTGCCACTCTTGCTTAGCACTGTGGTCAGTATGGCTCGTCTATTCATGATCGAGCTCTCTGTCTAGAATGATTAATCCAACTTAAACAAGTAACTGTGGAGAAGTTTAGTCTTTATTCTAAATACACCGTATCATTGGTTAAGTAAGGAAGTGAAGATACATCCTCGGTGTCTTCCTTTGGAGCTATTTCTGTCGGTATAACATGCCTCAGATGTATGTGTGTACCTCTTTTGTCGGACGCTATTGGAGTCTCTGACTTATGTGTGACCCTGCGGGAAATTAGTCTGACGCACGTCTGATACTACAGAAATACAAGTGTCACCCGTCTAAGATCAAGATCTATCTGCATGTCACCATCTCTGGCTCGTATTTTCACTTAAAAATTAGATGATTTTAGACAAATATTGCGCATTAGCATTTATTGACATCGACAGTAAAAACCTGAAAACATCGGTCTTACTTGCCCAGACAGCACTTCATACAACAAACGGACGGTCACATCTAGCAATTAGCTTCGTTCCTATAAATTATATTCATATTTAGCGCAGTCTCCAAGCTGCTATTCTACTCCAAGCTGCTACCCTACCTTTCTCATTAACAATATCGTACTTCGTGCCTTTCTAGCTATTTTTATCAGCTCAACCTCGTCACGATACATATCCAGATGCGCAAAATTCCAGATGCCTGATCTTGAACTTGTCGTGGTCACATGTGTTTGCGCTGAATATGGGGCGTATGGTTTTGACGTCTGGACATACGTGGCCGGTCGGTCGTGTCGGATGTCCTGTATCAAGTCCAGCAACCCATCCTAAGACGGCTACTATCAACTCTATCCGCGAGAATTGGCACTTTAAATATACAAAATATAAAAAACATATCTGTAAAAATATCTTACAGGAGATCGCGCAGTCAGTTCAGTTATATCGCACTTACCTTTATATATTTGACTAGGTCATAGGAGGCAGGCCATCATCGTCGCTGTTTTTTGTCAGTGTATGGACCCCGATTTTCGTATGCATTCCATGCGTAAACCCGATGCGTTAAAAGTCTGTGGGTAAATATACAAACTGCAGCCTATAACGGCCCCACGATTTATTTTTATTTACTTAATTTACTTTCTTCGTCGCTCCGTTGTGATTCCATTGTCCTGGTTTTCCTCCTACATCCCGTATGATGAGTACTAGAATGTGTCCGGGCTCGTTTGTTACTTTGGGTTTGTCGGCCTTTTCATGATATATCGAATATATATGCGTAGTCACGCGTGATATGACCGAAAAACTTTCCGTGATAAAGGCCATGCGCACTCCTTTTTTCTGCTTGATTTACGACAATTTTAACTCGATTGGAGACAAAGAAATGGATACCAGTCCCACTGGACATTTCCACTGATATTTTTATTTTACCTCATCAACTGAGACACCTTCTCTTTATCACCTAGTTTCCAACGTTACCCTAAACATAAGTTTTCCGTCTATAAATTGGGGTCACAATTTACCCCCCATATCAACTTCATCATCATCAACAGGAGCAGCATTCGAATATATCACATTTACTTGCAGTTACAGTATGCTGATTCTTCTCGTTCATTCAGTGTCGGATCACGACTCGGTTAAATCATACCCCTAGGATCCTCCCTTGATGTCCCCACGGTAAAATGTGACGCTAGCAAGCGTTTCAACGGTTGCTTTTCACCTTGCCCTTGGTCCCCCTTTTCTTTAATCAAGCTCTCCGAGATTTGGTTTGTCTACAAATTCACCAGTAACTTTTGCACAGTCCCTCAGTTATGCTCTTCACTCAATCAATCAGGAGTTTACAGCTCACCTAGGTTTATCTGAATACTTCATGTGAATATATCACATTTACTCGCAATCACATCTTTTGACAATCACATCTCGCAATCACAGCTTTTGTCATTAAAGCTCTCCGAGTTTAATTCTGCCTACACTTCCAATAAGAAGCATTAATAATTTCTACATGATCCAGCAGTTCAACTGGGAAACATATTATACTCTTTAGTCAATCAATAATGAATTTACAGCCTACCTAGTCCTATTACTTAGAATACGCGTTCAAAATGCTTATTCAAGGTGTTTATGGTAGCTAGACAATTATCTAGACAAACAGATTGGCGAGTCCGGATAACTAGTTACACTTGAATACATAGACAAATCATGTTTTGTCTTAATGTCTTCGTTCTCCAGTAGCCCTGTCCACCACCTAAAGAGGCCAAAATTACATGTCTGACGCGATATAATTTGGTGCCACTCATTTCTTGCTTTTTAATTGCAAATAAATAAGACACTTAGTAGCGTGGTTGGCTTCCTTTGGGAATTATTAGTTTTTATTCATTATTTATGTCGAAAAGTCGTTGTCACACCAATTGCGGCATGTCGGGAAGTGCCGAGTCCTGTCAGTCTCACGCTCCAAAAAATGCCTAGGGAGGAATCTGAACGATTAATTAGGTTTATATACTGAAATTAGCAAAAATTTGATTTAGGGGCACAATTGGGCACCAGATCTTCAAAAGTACTACGAATTTCTAAATTGCAATTTCATATATTAAACCTGTTAACTTTTATTATCTGTACTTAAGCAATAAACATAAAAAACAAAACCATCGGTTTGATTTGACATATCGACTTACAACTGTGTATGCTTCGAAATGACAGGGTTCGAATGAACCTCAACAGCGGCCTTTTTGATCAAATTATTCACCTTCATTTGGCTGAACATTTTATTCGCAGACGAGTTTTGGCATTTTTGT
>SCLF01136633.1:0-10528 GCA_004367975.1 Mesochordaeus erythrocephalus
AGACTCAATTGTATGCACTTTTCGTAATGTAAAACTTTGATCGTGAAGCCAAACTCTATAACATATCAAATTTTGAGGGCTGTTCTGCTTTACAGAACCCCCTAGGGCACGGCTATCCGTAGTTGCCCCCCCTCTCAGGTGCACACAAACGTATATTTGTTTTAGCTTGTCTGATAGAGTTTGTTCTTGCGGTTTCGGAATGTTCAAATGTATACGTTCTCGTACAGTTAACCCCCTCTAAAGACAACCAGGTCAAAGAGACCTTTTTTAAACGTTAATTTTAACTCGTGGAGGCATGTCAGCTCACCAAACTAAATCGTGCTACATTAATTAGGCCCCCGACAATCCAACAAAAGTATCGCAAACATACTGGGATTATTCGTTTTAAAGCTACGAAGGAGAACATAGATTTCCCCGAAATTAGACTCATGTGACGCGCACGGTTGTCAGCTACATTTCTTCTCAAGTTGTCGATCCCGAATTCCGAACACCTGTCCTACTTATAGCCCAAAAATTGAATTTCTAAAGTGACATTTTCAAAAAGTGACAAAATCACGAATTTTTAAGTTTTAGATTTTATTATAATTTAGTAAACATAGTTTGCGAGCTTGGCATGTTAACTAATTATAATAAAATTGAAAAATTCGTGATTTTGTGACTTTTTGAACGTCACGTTCGACGACGCGCCATGACTCAAGCTCCAATTCTTCTCAGAGGACCGACCCCGACTTCTCAACACGTGACCAGTTATGGGCCGACAAATTTATAGCCCAAATTTTCAAAAAGTTACAAAATCACGCCTTTTTCACTTTTCGGTTTTATTATGATTTAGAAAACATGCCACGCTCCCAAAGTATGTTCACTAAAAATTCGACTCGAAAAACCAAATAATCACCGTATGTTTTGGATACTTTTATGAAAATAGATTCGGAGCCGCAAGAACAAACTCTATCAGACAAGAGAAAAAAAATATACGTTACCGTGCAACCTGAGACGGAGGGGGAACTTCGGATAGTCGCGTCACATTGCAAAATAGACAAAATTGATTTGACCGTGCCACAAATTAGTTTTTATGCAGTTGTTTTTAGTAAACATAGTCTGGGATCTTGAATGTTTTCGAAAGCATATCAAATCAAAAAGTGAGAAATGGGTGATTTTGTCACTTTTTGGAAATTTGTACTTTAACATCCCATGTTTGGGCTATAACTAGGTAACGTGTTACGAATTCGGGTTCGCTTATTTGAGAGGAATTGAAGCTTTAGTCATGACGCGTCGAATAAGTCCACTTTCGAGCCAATCGGACATACTTCCCGAAATCACATTTTTGACTTCAAGTGACTATAACTACATAACGAGTTAGGAATTCGGGGTCAGTCTTCGGAGAAGAAATGTAGCTTACATCCGTGCGCGTCGAATGAGTCTAATTTCGGGGGAAATCAGCCACCTAAAAATGTGAAATTTTAGAATTTGCCATAGCAATTACATTTGCTACATTTCTTCTCATAAGATTGACCTCGCATTAGGTTGAAAACGAATTATCTGTGTACATTTTCGATGCTTTTATTGGATGCTCTGTGGTCTACTTAATCTAGTACAATTTATTTTGGTGAGCTGTGAAAAAGGTCTTTTCACATTTTAACTTTAGAGGGGGTTAACTGTACGACGCCGTATAAGCTCGGATATTCATAGAACGTATTCTGAAGTACAAGGAAAAACTCTAGCAGACTCACTAAGTCTCGTTAATCGAACAGTTGTTCCCTAGACCCCCTAGGGGGGGGGAACTTTTGACACATGTGTAACAACAATTAAAATGTCACATGTAACTCCCATACTCAGAGAAGTGAAGTAATCCGAAAAATGTGTTATGGGAAACCCTAATCGATTTTTAAGAGATCTCCTTCGCGATTTGTATCTCACGAAAGTCTATCAAGTGAAGTGGTCAGGAATGAAGTCACTCATAATACAGGTGTGCGATTCTAGCATACGATTAATGTGCATTGTAAATTACATCAGTATTATGTAGAAAATCCCACGAAAAGTGAAAATATTCATTTGTTAAAGAGGGATGCGAAAGCAGCTGTGACACGCCTATACAAAGTGCCCCATACCTTTTCAGGAAGCAAGTGATCGGTTAACGGGTTCCGAATCTGTTTTTAGAATGTCCATATTTATACGCTTCCTACAGTTAACCCCCAAAAACCGCTAAAGGCCAGAAACACCTTTTTTCTAAAACATTAATTTTAACTTGTGGGGGCATGGCAGCTCACCGAACTAAATTGTGCTATAATTAGTATGTCCCTGGGAATCCGATAAAAACATGGAAAACGTACTGCGATTATTTCCTTTAAAGGTATGGACCTCTAAAGTCACATTGTGCAAAATGGATAAAATTGACTTTGACCCGACCTAACATGGGGTTTTTTTGCAGCTGTTTTGAGTCAAATTTGTACTGAACATACGTTGGGACCTTGGCCGTGTTTCTGCAGCGCTTTTTTCACTTTTTGAAAATTGTGTACTTTAGAAATACCATTTTGGCCTATAACTGGGTCACGTGTTAAGAATTCGGGTAGGTCCTATAAGAAGAATTGGAGCTTGAGTCATGATCCGTCGAATAATCCCACTTTCGAGCCAATACGACATACTTTACGAAAACAGATTTTTATATAAGAAAATCTATCAAATTCCCTTAAATTTTGATATCTTATAGGGTTTGGCTTCACGACCAAAGTTTTACATTACCAAAAGTGCGTACAATATTTCACTTTTAAAATTACCATAACTTGAGAAGAATCAATTGTACGCACTTTTGGTAATGTGAAGCCAAACCCAATAAGATATCAACATTTAAGGGAATTTTTTATTTTGTCATAGACCGGTTATGTAGTCATGACTCAAGCTCTAATTCTTCTCATAAGACATACCCCGAATTCTTGACACTTGACCCAGTTATAGGCCAAAAATGGGATTTCTAAAGTACGCAATTTTCAAAAAGTGTCAAAGCGCTAACTTATGTTCAGTAAAAATTTGACTCAAACAGCTGAAAAAACCCCATGTTAGGGGGGGTCAAAGTGAATTTTATCCATTTTGGACAATGTGATTTTATAGGTCCATAACTTCAAAGAAAATAATCGCAGTAAGTTTTCCATAATTTTATTGGATGCCCAACAAGAACAATTTCTAGAACAATTTAGTTCGGTGAGCTGCCATGCCGCCATGAGTTAAAATTAATGTTTTAGACAAAGAGGTGTTGGGGATTAACTGTACGGGGCTCAGTCTCATTAACCGATCACTTACTTCTTGAAGGGGTAGGGGGCACTCTGGATAGGCGTGTGTGAGTGGGAGAATTGAACAGTACACTAACAAATTTAAAATAGAAATTATTACTTACTATATTGGTACTAGCGATTATTGCGGTTCCGAATCTATTTTCATATTGTCCATAATTATACTCCTTCATACAGTTAACCCCGTCTAAAGACAAAAATGAGTCGAATATAGTTGACTTTGACCGTCCTTATATACAGTTTTAACGCAGTTGTTTCGAGTCCAATTTTTAGCGAACTTACTTTGAGATGACTCTAACGTTTATTTCTTCCTCTACTAATAAGATAAACTAGCAAGTTCATTTATATTTATTTTAGAACGGACGCATCAACAATCAAATTTCTCACGCTTTATCGTGTGGAGGTACTGCCGAGCTTTCACTGCTTAATGATCCCCCGCCATCATATTCTATGGTGGCAATAGAGGCTGAACCTCCAAAGTATTCCGAACTATTTAAACCTATCCCTGTTATCAACTAAACTTACGAAATTTAGCATGTGCTTGAAATGTATGCTTCGGGTCTGAAAGACATTCCAACAGTTATGAAGTGCCATTAAATTTTAATGTTTAGCTGACTGTATATATTAGTTTTGCAACAAATTACTTGACATATTCGTTGAATAAAGAAAAATTATTCCCCATGTTTAATTTGTAGTTTCTCCATGAT
The DNA here is from genome assembly GCA_004367975.1 of Mesochordaeus erythrocephalus. Lineage (NCBI taxonomy): Eukaryota > Metazoa > Chordata > Appendicularia > Copelata > Oikopleuridae > Mesochordaeus > Mesochordaeus erythrocephalus. Next base: position 3,992 of record SCLF01136633.1, read on the forward strand.
ATATTATCTGATATTCAGCAGTCTTGAACTTTACTATTAGGAATGAGAGAAGTTTCGTTTGTTGGTGAGAGTGATATCGATTTGTCGGAGGCTTCGTTGATTGGAAAATGTGCATATTTAGGAGTAAATTTATTCAACGATCAAAACGACAATAACGGAAATGATTTTCATCTTCTCCTTAGTAATTCCATATAGTGAAACTAGCCATGCTTGCACATTATAATTATCGGGATTAAGGAGCTTAATCGAATCGTATTTAATGGATATTTATTGGTATATGTAACTTTGACTTGTTTTTGAGATAACAATATGGGTTATTACCATTTTATCGGAATTCATACTTTATGTTATTATGCTCCGGGCTTTATTTTTTGCTACGAAATTGAAAATATTCCCCAAAGGCCAATTAGTTATTGGGGGTGGCGAAGGAGATATTATAATTCTTGAAGCAAATGAAGCTCCAGGAAAACCAAATATGAGGTAAATGCCAATATTTCAGAAAATTTGTTTTCCAAAAGAAAGCTGGCCATTTACAAATGCAACTTTATTTAGTCATTATACCATACAAAGTTGTGAGCAGAAGATTTATTTCGGATTTATTTGTAAAATAAATTCGGTTTATCTATATGGAAAAAGGTGGCTAACTGTACTATGCCACAATGGCATGTTAAAGGTATCGAATTAGTTTTTAGAATATTAACGTATATACTTATAGTTCGTTCTATTACAAAAAGGAGATTTGGGTACACCAATAGCTGAAAAGGTTGTGGAATATCAAATATATTTGAATGCGGTGGATATGGGAATGGACGTCAATTTTAAGTAATACGTACGATACTTGTAGCTATTTGGAATTTATCCTTCCTTGTAATTAATTTCCGTAGTACTTAAGGTTATATTAAGTACTGGAGGAGAGCGGTTGAAGACATGTCCGATTTAGTAAAAACTTAGCCCAAAATAAGCGCGAAATTAATTCTTATGTCCAAATTTTAGTCTAATTCTTAGGAGTCACTTTTACTGCTGTTTATTCTGTATTAACAGTGTTCCTGCATCTGCAACAGAAACTGTTTTCGCATACGAACCCAGCGCACATTCCGGAAAACTAACAAAGAAATGACGTTATTGATAGCAAAATTAAATTTGGTACGAATTCCATCTCCGTGATTAATGTTGTCTGCGGCATGAATACCATATAATATCGGAAGCTATTCTGCCTCTCTGAACCCATTCAATTTATGACGTAACTGAACTTAGGCATTTACACTTTGACCACGTAATTTCTTAAGGATCTTGGTGTTTCCAGACAGCAATTATTTAGACTCAAAATCATTGGTGCTAGTGATTAGGTCGCATACGCTTGTTTCAAACGTAAACTAAGTTTAACATATGTCACCTATGACTGATATTTGTAGAACAAACCTAGCAAGCGTTTTGGAATGGAAGTTACCGGAAGTCAGTGCCGCTTCGTCATATAGACTAAAACGATATAGTTCGCCTCCTTCTTTCTGAAGCTGATCTAATAACGCAGCATGCATTGAATCCCGAGTGTTTACCCGGTGAAGATTTCAAACCCACTTTATTTACTGCTTGTTTAATTTGGCAATTTAAAGGATTTCTCCCTGAGTTTCCCTATACATTCCCATCGTTTTCTCCCTTAATGTTTGCTTGAGGCATCTAAGACAATGAATACAAAATTTTCGATTGATATCTTGCTATATTAATCTACAGTAGTCTCTACATCTACAGCCTTTAACGAATATTCAGCGTATACATATGTCGGCCCTCGTTTATTTAAAAGAGTATGACCTATTCGATATCTCCCGCCTTTCAATGAATTCTTTATTATGCTTCTCGGTATTTTCCAGGATATAACTTTTGCTGATTTGACCAGGAACTCTATACCTGGTTAAACGTGTCTGAAAGATACGTGATTACCTTGTGCACTGTGCTCGTGTCTTCTCTAAATTTCTCCATTGTAATTAAAAAATGTTTTGAAAATACTTGAGCCTTCAATAATCTAATTAACTATTCCACCAATTATTGTGGTCAATTCAGTATTATTCCTCTGCTAACACCGTTCTCAATAGCAGATTCACAACCTTAAATTTTCCCTTTCCCCTTCCTTCACCCTTTTGTTCATCAATTTAGTGCATCTATAGATATGCATTACAACTATTTTCCTAGTCATTTGCTCATGTTCATCTACCGGGTTTGCCCCTAGCTTGCCGCCAATTAATTGATTATTATCATAGAGTCTACTAGTTCCATTTGTCTTTGAGTAATAGTCTAAAGCGTGCCATGTAGTCCATTTTGGTTCATCCAAACATTTCTTACGGTTTACTATTAAACGATGAACACGCCCTTGACTCCAAACATGCATGACTGGCAGCATTGCCTCATTTCCTGCAGTTCACTTTAATGTACGCTTTTTCGTGATAATGTTTCGTATAATTTGTCATCATGTTCTTTAAAGCCAGCAGCTGATTTGGTCCAAAAGTTGGCTTTTCACTTTTGGACCATCTATGCATCTGCCAGACATGCTAGCGCTTTTTGATAAGGTCCTCTCATAATTGGTTGTCCGGAGACGTTCGCCCATGTGCGTTTCTAGGGAGCGTATCAGGGAGCGCAATTATTTTTTGGTCATAGGCTTGTTGGTTGCCATTATGTCGGTGACATATTACGGATTTGCCTTGGAATGAACATTTTTCACCGTTTAACCTCACGTTGAATTTTCGTACGGCACCGAAGAAACTCTTGAATGTGCTCAGATAGTTTCCAAAATCATTGCAGTAACACTAGCGGGTGTTAATCTGAATTGAACTTTCTTGTAGTTATAAGTTTTGCCTTTCCGTACGAAACTGGTTTTGTGTTGGTCGTCTTTCTGTACTTTGCATTTGCAATAACCCGGTTGGAAATATAGGGTTGTAAAATATTTTTACATAGGAATGATAGGTATTCTACCAACACTGTCCGGAATCATGAAATATTCTGTTTTTTTTTTTCATTAAAGCCAGAACCAACGGTGTGATAAGATCATAAATTTCATTATTATTAATGAAAAAATATATATAAAATTATATAAATAATTATAAGCTATCCTGACTGTAGCCACTTCTACAGCCTGTAAACAGGTTATAAAACTTATTTTTTCTATCTTTTATGTGGCACTTCCTTCCTTATACTATACCACGCTTCAAAAAGTTCCTCTCTTGTCCCAAAAATGCGATTTAATTTTTATCCAGTTACAGTTCAGACCTCCATTCTCTTCCCATGCCCTGAAATGTTCTTGCCTTTCCGATCTCTATCGGGCCAATGTTTTCAATCAACAGAAGGAGTCTTGATATTTACTCGCTCTCTTTCGACTATTGTTTTTTGGATTTATATATCTGTACTACTGGCCCTCCTTTCGAGGTCCATAGCTTTAAAACGAATAATCGGGGTATATTTGCGATACTTTTTTTGGATGCCCTGGGCTCTAGGTAGTCTACCTACATTTTTTCAAAACAGGTCTTTTTCGAAGTTTGTCTTTAGAGTGGGTTAACTGTACGACGCCGTATAATTTCGGTTAGTTTGAGAACAGATTCGGCACCGCAAGGAAAAACTATAAGACTAACTAAGTCTCATTGACCATAAGTTGCCCCCAAAACCCGCCTAATGGGCACTTTAGACGGACTTAATATTATCGCATTTAAGTAATTTAAGTAATGGAAATGTTTAACTTTTAGGGATTATGCACCAAAACTGTAGCCATTTTAAAACCGAAAAGTCCAATTCTCTCCACACTTAGCCCATAGGGTTAAGATGTCGAATTTTCCATTCTGTTTTACCATTGTTCATTCGTCAGTCTATGATTAGATGTAAGGTTTATGAACGACATTAGCCAATCTAGTCAAACTAGTTAAGTTAGTATATATGTTCTATATTGTTTACGGGAATAAATGTGTCAATTTCGACAATGTGACCTTCGAGGTCCATACCTTTAAAACAAATAATCGCAGTATGTTGGCGATACTTTTATTGGACACATACTTTTTCACATGCCTGTTTTTAGAGAGGGTTAACTGTATAATGGGTATAAATTGGGACATTCTGAAAATAGATTCGGAACCGCAAGAACAAACTATCAGACTGGCTAAGACTAGCTAAAAGTTTAGGTGCTTCCTGGAGGGGTTGGTGGGGCGACCCGGATAGGTGTGACCTAGTTTATGATCAACCTTCAAAACTGATGTTTCAACTTTTCTGGCTTTACCTTTTCTTTCTGTCCTCACTTTAGTTTTTTATCTATTTTTGTGATTATATATATCAAATAAGTACTTAAATAATAATTATTAATCGGTAATATACTGACATTTCTCCTTTTCTTATAGGACTTCTCAGTCCACGGCTGTCAAAAGCACCCCACCCCGTTTGCCTTGTAGCAACACGCCATGATCACAATGTATGTTCACTAAAAGTTCGACTCGAAACAACTTTGGACACATGTGTAAGAGATAAAGTTTAAGACGCTCAAAGTGAATTTTGTACAATGTGATTTGGAGGTCTATAGGAAGTACGTTTTCGATCATTTATTGGATGCCCTGGGGTCTACTTAATCTATTGCAATTTAGTTGGGTGAGCTAGCATACACCCATCAGTTAAAATTAACCTTTTTTCAAGGTCTTTTTCACGTTTTGTCTTTACAGCGGGTTAAGTGTACGACGCCATATCATTTAGTATAGTCTGAGAACCGATTCTGAACAGCAAGGAAAAATTCTATCAGACTCACTAAGTCTCGTTAATCGATCAGTTGCTCCAGGGCATACGGGGGGGCGCTTTTGACAGCCGGGTACCATAGGATTACACAAACATTAACCATTTCTGGTAATGATCCTTTTTCGAAAACTTTCAGACTATTGGTGTGTATCTCTGGCTTGTATATCGGAAAATTATGAATTCATAAGTTGGAGTTTTTGTTATCCTGCAAGGTTAATCCGGATAACCACTCGGACTACATGGAACTCCACTTTATTGAGTGACTAAAAAAGTTTGTAAATATTTCACCTTTTAACAAAGTGATCAATTTCGCTCCCGTTATCTGCCCCTTACCTGTCATTTCTACTTGTGAAGTGTCAAAATATCCCCCTGGATATTAAATCCCGATTCCTATAATAATAACTATCATTTTGTAAATAAGTCTTGCTTCATAAACCACGCCGGACGTTTATAAGTTGCTCTCATTCTGAAGACCGTGAAAATAGCGATAATAGCGATTATTCATTATTAAAGTTTCAAATTGACCTCATGCGATAGACATAAACGAGCCGGAATCGAAAATAATGATCAAGTATGAATCGGAAAATTATTCACTGTTCACTAGAGTGACCAGATGGCCCCCAAAAATCGGGAAATCCCCCGTTTTGGGGTGTACCGGTTTTAGAAGATTGTCCCGAGTTTTGAAACATTGTGCTATAGCCTGTGCACAGTAAACCAAAACACAAACTGAAAATTGTTTTAACCTGAAATATAGTTAGACCAGATTTCAGAAAATGTTTCAAGAGCTTATCCGTTTTTTAGCGGAAAATCCGCCCAGGAATCGATATATTTTCAAAGAAATATAGTTGCTCCCGGGGTTGTAAGTGGGGCGAAACGGAAAGGAATAAATCCCCGCCGAAGATTAGTGACCCCCCCCCCCATTTCAGGATGCACACAAACGTATATTTTTCTCTGATAGAGTTTGTTCTTGCGGTTCCGAATCTATTTTCAGAATGTCCAAATTTATCCGCGCTCGTACAGTTAACCTCCTCTAAAGACAACCAGGTCAAAGAGACATTTTTGAAAACGTTAATTTTAACTCGTGGGAGCATGGCAGCTTACCAAACTAAATCGTGCTAGATTAATTAGGCCCCTGGGCATTCAATAAAAGTATCCAAAACATACGGTGATTATTTAGTCCTGTGTAGCGGCTTTTGCCGAATGGTTTCGTACTTTGCGATCGTGGCATGTTTTCTAAATCATAATAAACCCGAAAGGTGAAGAAGCTGTGATTTTGTCACTTTTTGACATTTTGGGCTATAACTTTATGGTCCTATAACTGGTCACGTGTTAAGAATTCTGGGTCGATCCTCTGAGAAGAATTGGAGCTTGAGTCATGGCGCGATTTTATTATAATTTAGAAACCTACTTTGCGATCTTGGCACTTTAGAAATTAAATTTTTGGGTTATAAGTAGGTCACGTGTTCGGAATTCGGGGTAGATCACTTGAGAAGAAATGTAGCTGACATCCGTGCGCGTCAAATGAGTCTAATTTCCGAGAAATCTATGTTCTCCTTCGTACAGTTAACCCCGAAAACCCCTAACATAACGTGAAATGTTGTGAAATTTTAAATTACCATAACTTGAGAAGAGTTAATTGTACGCACTTATGGTAATGTAAAACTTTGGTCATAAAGTCAAACTATAACATATCAAATTTTTAGGATATTTCATAGATTTTCGCATAGACCCTTTAAGGCAAAAAATGTGATTTCGTGAAGTATGTCCGATTGGCTCGAAAGTGGG
>SCLF01136744.1:0-10526 GCA_004367975.1 Mesochordaeus erythrocephalus
AACAGAAATCGAAAAAGACTTAGAGAAGGTTCACAGGCTAGACCCGAAAAGTAAAGCATAATAAACTTCACTAGTAATGGCGTATGAGCTCGCAGATTTCTAATAGTTTCTCAGAATTGCTTTTCAACCATTTTCCTGTACGCTATTGCCATTACTAATGAAGTTAATTACGTGACTGTTGGGATCAAACATGTGAACTTTCTTCCAGGTATTTTGCGATTTGGGTTTAAAGTTTATCCCGAACGTAATAAATCAAGCGATGATCACTATGATTACTTTACGCATGTTCAGTAATATTGTATCATCTTCCATAACTAGGCTAGTCTAGTATACCACCAGGTGTGCTCCCCTTCTCATCGAAAGATCAAGCACGCTACTTGCCAGAAAGGCCGAGTTGCGCGGTTAATATATATATTCGGACTGATAATCCGGTCAGGTGCGAACCCCTCGCATATGGTAAGATAAACTCTAAAATAAACGTGATTTTGTCACTTTTTAGAAATTTGTACTTTAGAAATCATATTTCTGACTTCTAGTGGCTATAACTACATAACGGGTTACGAACTCGGGGTCGACCACTAGAGAATAAAGGTAGCTGACATCTGTGCGCGTCGAATGAGTCTAATTTTGGGGAAAATCGGACACTTTTAAATAACACGAAATTTTATGGCAATTATATAATTTCACATTTAGCACGATTTGGTTCGTTGAGCTTCCATGCCCCATGAATTAAAATAAAAGTTTTTTAAGGTGTTTTTCACGTTTTGCCTTTAGATGGGGTTAACTGTACGATGCCGTATAATTTCGGATAGTCTGAGAACAGATTCTGAACCGCAAGGAAAAACTATTAGACTCACTAAGTCTCATTAACCGATCAGTTGCGCCATGGACCCTCAGTGTCACATAGGATATAAATAGATCTTCCATTTGCAATAATAAATATTTGCAAATTTAGCGTCGTGCTACAGTCGTGCGTAAATTATGGAAAATATCTTCGAGGTTTTGGATAGTCAAAACCCAGCTGGTAAACCTGATAACGACGTTATTGAGAAAACAATAACGAATGCGAAAGTTAAGTTAATTCGCTCATAGCTAGTGAAGGGCTTTCTTGATCAATATTAGGATGAACTATCATTTTCAGACCAGCGCGCATTAGAATCGGAGTTGGTCAATATCATTGGTGAACCAGACAGTGTACAAAGAAATGAACGCCTTAGGGAGAAGGTCAATAATATGGGAAGGCGTAATTGTATTATAGCCCAACACCTTCATGACACAATAACGCCACATGAAAGGGAATTTGTAATTGTTCACGGTTCCGAGGATATGGACACCGACAAAAAATCTAAACTGTTAGATACAAAACGACAGCACTTTGTAGCAGCAAATATAAATGATGTGGGAACAGAACTCTTAGATGCTGTAGTTTCTGAATTGCAACACTTATCTGTTTCAATTAGGAGCAATTCGAAAAGAAACATCGGGAGTTGAATGACTCCATACGTGCCTTGAAACATAGCACACATATAGTCACACCGATTGCAACGAAGGGAATAATCACGTTTTGGGAAATACTAATTGGAACTCTCCAGGAAACGATCGTAATAACCAATAAACATTGAAAGAATGCAGTAACTGTGGTCTATTTGGACACAATCAGAGGGAATATAGAAGGCCAACACGCTTGCAGGCTAAGATAATGTCTGAATTACAATATTTATCAGATGCGGTCAAATAGATGTGTAATGAACGTAAGAAGGTGTCTGCACCCACAGACAATGTTCCTAATCTTGGCATGGTTGTAGGATTCGGATATCAACTAAGAAACTTGAATGAGAACTTCCGTATTACCAATATTGACCGCTATAATGGGAACCGTGATAGCGAGAAAATTGATGCTACGATTGCGGCCTATTTGGACATGATCAGAAGAAATTCATGAAGCCAACACGCATTCGATGTTATGTATGTAACGAAATAGGCCATACACAATGTGCGGAGAAGTTTCATCAACAAAATAAACGAATAAAGGGCATAGTTAAACCTAAATGTGGAACAAAATTTTAATCCGTGCAAATAAATTGGGAAATACGCCCGGCTCATAGGCGATTCGGGATCACAAGTCTCTATCATTACAAAACGTTTTTTTCCAGCAGCGATGTTACGCAACCTCCAGAGACCAAAAACGAGATTTCAAGCAATCAGTGGAACTGAAGTCGAGGTTTATGGTTCAGCATCTATTAAGATTGGGTTAAAAAATTCGCAGCTCGATCGCGTTGTTGTTTTTGTTTATAATAATTGGAAAATCAGAACATGTGGATTGGCACCGACGTCGCGGAAGTGTGTCCTGAACGCGCCGATCATTACAAAAGGATAACGGTGAACCAAATTTCTGCAATGCATGATTCTCCAGATCAGCGAACGGCATGCGAAATACTGCAAAATGAGTGTAACTGCTAATGACAATCGTGCAATGCCGCTTGAACTGTCAAACTGTCAAGTTCAGCCAGACGGCAAGCGACGCGAAATTTCGAATTTAACGAAATAATTGGAGGGGAGAAGTACATAAGGACAAAGAGTCAATTGAGAAATCGCCATCTCACGATTTAGAGTTACCATTTAATTTGGAAAGCAACGCATTTTGGAAACCGACTAACAAGGAAAATTACTTAACTGCTGATGAATTAACTAATGATGACTTAACTAATGAATCCAAATACACGTGCAATGCAGCTTGAACTGTCTAACTGTCAAGTTCAGCTAGACGGCAGTCGACGGGAAATTTCAAATGTAACAAAGCAGATATAGGATCAGATGGCAGCACATGAAGAAAACTACGTACTTGTCGAATCACAACTTCATGTGAAAATTGTTCGATTCCGAAATCAGCCAATGTTTAATACATTACGACGATATAAATAGAAAACTGATCAGAGGGTACGAATCATTCGGTACGAAGCGAATGGGACGAGCTACTCGAAAGATTGACAAATTTGAAGACCATAATTTTGGAAACCATAAACATTCAATGAAACTAAATTGTGCGAAAAATACAGCGATATAGTATATTTCATTCTAGCGATCCAGTACGGTCATGGAATTTTAACACATATATTTATATAAACTAAAGACACCAAAGTTACTCCAATTTCCATGAAATTGAATTTGACGCAAAGCTGCCACATAGCTCCAATGGTTACGAAGCGTTTTCACTTATTATTTTAGGAGAGGGTTATCTATTGGTACTAGTCAATACATTAAATACTTTGTTAAGTACTCACGCGTTAAGTACACACACATAATGTTATATAGTCTATAAGGCCATTTTCGCCATATTATATATTTTATAAATTTCAGAGAATCGGCTGTCCACTCTCACGTGATTAGACAGTGATTCTCTCGACACACAATAAATCAACGAGAAAAATAATATTCGTTTTATTTTAGACTTTTCAAAATCCGTTGGAAAAGAGTGAACTAGGAAATTATTCTGATTCAGCATTCGCATTCATAAATATTAGTAGTAGGCCGATGGGGGGACTATATCATTGGTGTCAGAAATCTCAGCGCTACTGAGATGGAAGTGAGACACCCACTGGATTGCATTACTGTTATAAAACCGAACTCAATTATCGCTCCCTTTAAAATTTATGTTGGAGCAAAGTTCCGGAGAGTCACAATGAATTGATCGAACTTACATCATCATGTTATCAAAATACGAAATTAGTTTAAGGACAAGTGTGACTTCATAATCAATTATTAATTGGAGAGACAAAAACTGAAAATATTAGATTCAATTTAATTTATTTCACGCAAAAGTAATTAATTTGGTTAATAATAATTAAGCATATTGTAAATAAATATAAACAGGGCATTTGACACACATCCTTTCCAAGCCACAGTGCTCGACTGATGTCGTTACAAATCGAAAAAGCGAAAATTAAAACTTCGGAAACCAAACTTGCTCGAAAACACCGCCTCTACCGATCCTGCTTACGTAGCCAACCTACACATCTCGAATTTGGCCGCGGTTTTCAAATAAATCGAACATTTGCATCGACTAATTGGACAGTCGCTACGCTATTCACGTCAAGGATGACTTCAAAGTTCAACCGATAATACGGACAACTTCAAAGAGATTTGATAAAAGACGCATTCGTCTTCCAGTTTCAATCTCGCCGCTGGCATACGCATCCCAAATCGATAAGGCTATGCAAGAAGCTGCTACTCGAATCAAACAGAAGTACGCCAAGGAAAACTCAGATGCTGAACTGGATGCCCACAACATTGCTCCATCATTGCTTCCATGCTTATTGATGACAGTTACGTCGCGATAAAAAATTCCGTACAAACTAACATACAATGTCAATACTGCGACCACGAACATTGCAGCTGATGAATCGTCATCAATGTTCCAACCGCTTCCTTGTCAGTATATAGGGCTGCCGCCGACAAACCATTCGTCGATGATGAAAAGACCATCAACTATAAGTCCAAAAAAGCTTCACCCCAAACAATTGTTTATCTACCGGCAACTGATTACGACCAACCTAGACGTCAAACAATGCCCGACTCCGGCGACGATGTCAACATTGTTCCAATCAACATATTAAACAATACAATGCAAAAATGTATCAAACCTATTACAACCACATTATCGGCGGTTGGTGGTAAAGCCGTTCTGAAGGCCAAATCAAACTTCAAGTGCGACTTGCTTTGAAGCCATCCTTAACAACTGAAACAACATTTATGGTTACCTCATCCGGTCCAACTGTTCTAAATGGACACGCCTTAATAAAAAAATTCGACTATGGTTATTCCAATAACAATGATGGAGAGGTCTACTTCCAACGTCGAGTCCTTTGTTTAAACCAAGGGGATAGCCTCCAGTAACGGAAAAAACAACAGAGACTTCAAATTCAAAGCCACCGAAAACTGCTGCGGTCGCAGATAAGGGTTCATGGCTCGCCCAGGCTGAAGACCGAAGAACCACATCAATTGTTGAACTCCGTTTTCAACCCTTCAAAGCTGAAGGGGACGAGGTTGGCACATTCTACATGTACGCTTCTATTCCAATGTCTGGAGAAACTAAATCAAAACCGCGGTTTCCTATTGCACATGCGACAATTCAGAGCCAAACTACGTAAAATGGAACACCACGGAATAATCGAGAAATGTAAAGACCCTCGTGGCTTCAAATGGCCAATATTCTCCATCCCAAAGAACAATAAATCATTAAGAATTGTGGTGGATTTCAAGAATACACTTAACAATTTGCTTCTCCATCCTTGACTTAAAAAAGGGTTACTACCAGTTAATAATCGCCGAACACGCTCGCTTCAAGTCATCATTCACGTCCGATGGTCGAACATATTGCTTCAAACCGGTAATAGTTTATGTCGCAACGTAGGAGAAGCTTTAGACTCTATCGAAGTCAGAACCAACCTAGCCACATATATTGACGATAACGAGGTCTATGGTAAAAGGTTTAAAGAGTTTCTGACGTCACTGGCAAAGTTTCTTCAAGCTATGAAGAAACCCACAATAATGCGTTTTCGGAGAACCGAAAGTGGAATTATTAGGCCGAGTCCTTAGTGAAGACGGTTACGAAGCAAACCAAACATACGTTCAAAGCATAGTTGACATGCCTTAACCGACATGTCTAAATGAGCTTCAACGAACAATTGTCAACATCATATGGATCCGTCAATTTATTGAAACACGTCAAGGCGAGCCTCCTCGAGCACAAATGTTCAGCCCTGAACCGTGCGAATGTTCCATGCACTTGGAAAAAACGATTGTCTTCACCTTTGCAGACTTCATTACCGACTTCGTTATATGTTGCGATGCCCCAAATAACGCTACCGGCTGTGTACTAATGCAGCACCAAAACAACAGGGAAGTCATCATTGCAGCTGGCTCCAAAACCTTCGATACAGGTCAAAGAAATTGGTGGGAAACTGAAAAGGAATGCTTCACATTGAAATATACAATTTTTAAAAATTCATATTTGTCGTCTACAGAAGACAATAGATCATCTTCTTTATCATTGCCAGAATTGTATTTTCGGTACGACATAATGTAGACTTTGGTATAACCTCTTAATGAGAATTGAACTTCAAAAGTTCAAGTTTTATGGTAGTTCATGACTTTTGTTAAATTTCAATTAATAGCACCCTTCCAAAAACGATCTAAGCACGTCAATACAGACTGATTTCAATTCTTGGGTTTGACGTAAAGCGGTCAATACACATACTCGCTGCAATAGTTTTGGACAAATCAAGTTTGGGATATTTTATTCTATAAGTATATGCATCCTTGCTCCATGGACATTATATGACCACTACACGGCCATAATGTATTGATATAGTTAAATATCGTGTTTACTACACTTTTTAAACACCCCCAGTTTGAATTAAAATGTCATCATTTTGTTATATTATTATAAGCACTGAAAACAGTGATCACTTTTGTGCTCAAAATGGCAGTTAACTCCCTAGGAGTATTTTGTGCAGATTTGCACGCAGCACCAAAACTGCAAAGGAATTAATATTTGTTGATAATTTGCTGCTCTCGGAGTAAATCCGTTCCTCAGATTTCGAATCTGGTATTAGTTTTTGTCCCCTAAGTCTCCAAAGTCTGCAGGGGTTATCAGGAAGGAACCTTATGGATATTTCCTATTGCACATTTTAAATATACGGTTAATTCACGCCGAAAACTTTCGTTAGACTAAATTGAAGTCGGATAAGTATTTCCTATGATGCCTATATATTTACAACTGTCTCCAAAGTCTATAGGAAGGAACATACTGGGGGATTTTCTCACTTTTTGAAAAAGTGTACTTTAGAAATTCCATTAGAAGAATTGCAGCTGGATTCATGGCGCGGACATAGTGCCCGAAATCACATTTTGGACTTCTAGCGGCTATAACTACATAACGGGTTAGGAATTCGGGTCGATCACCTGAGAAGAAATGTAGCGGACATCCGTGCGCGTTGAATAAGACCTATTTTGGGGGAAATCAGACACTTTAAAAAATGTGAAATTTTATACCTAGTATTTCCGGTCACGGTACCTAAAAAATAATTTGCTCCATTGGATGGAAGCTGAAGCCTTATTGTCAAGTAATATAGGTCTGCGTGCAAATGGTCACAAAATAGTCCTAGGGAGTTAAGGTAATGTTTTCATAACGGGGTTTAAATAAGGGTATATCTTGACTTACCTTCAAATTGGGTTTCTTCATAAGTTGGTAGTTGGGTACATAATGCGATAAGATTATCCATGGGTGTGCATAAGTCACTAGTTATATCCTCAAGGTTGGTAATCGTCGAAAACAGTAAATCGTGAATTATCTTTTTCGATAATTTTTTTAATTCTGTGAAAATACATTTTTTTATAAATACATTGTTACATATTTATACATATGTATAAAGATCTCCAGACAATTAAATAATCAGTTCCTTCGTTAATATGGAAGAAAATGGCTTGATTTGAGCTTCAGAAATGTAACCGCGCATAATATCAAGAGCAAGATTGATATATAAAATGGACTTCTTCAGACTTTTAGCAACTTCATCATAGACATACTTTCAAAACAATTGATAAATCAGCTCGAACGTTGCTCGAATATGTTATCCGAACAAGTGGACCGCTCATGGCATACGAAAATAGTGAGTGTTGTGGTATGGTCTTAAGTTTGCGTCTTTTTTCTAGTCAATTGCTGATTTGTGAAAAATGAAAAAGTGAAAACACAATTGCAAACTTAACACCCTAACACAGAACCCACTATTTTCGTATTCCAATACTCTTTTGTCATGCTAGTTCCACGCTTTAGCATACAAGATATTCAGACAAAACTTGATGCTTAATTTTCAATATATTGTTCTTGGCGTGTCGGCAGAAAAAGCTCCAAAAGATGGATTTTTTATTGTAGAAATTTAGGAAGACTTTTTCGATAGTTTGTTTGCAAACAACTCGACTGAAAATGATGGATCAGCCGAAACGCCAATAATAGTAGACAATGTATTCAATATTTTTCATTTATTTTATTTATTAATTCGATTCCTGGTTTTCAATTTTTATTATCTTCGGCAAATCTGGAGACAGAATAACTTCAATTTTATCCTTCAAATATGTTATTATTCAAATAGTAATCTACAAACTGACCGTAGTCAAAATGAATTCCATTTTATTAAATAAAAAAACTATACTTTGAAAATTGTGTCCTGTACCAAATTCTTTTTAGCAACTTTAAGTAGTAATACGCCCAAAACTAGATTTGTTTCTATATTTCTCTTACGGAGTGAAATTAAACGCCTTCTACATTTTGGAATATATCGCGGGAATGTATTACTATTTGTAATTAACTTTTTAGCCTTAGATAGCTATGGATTCAATATTTAATTTGGAGACCAGTCTTCTAGAATCGTCGCATTAGTGGACAATTTAATTGATATGCTAAGCATGCAATGATTTATCTGTAATTATCTATACACAAAATTACGAGGCTTTACTTACGGCTGAGCAATTGACATTTAAAGGTAAAAAGCACTTCGTACAACGCTCCATTCTGGCGCTTCTGTACTAAAACCAAAATAGGTATTTTCAAGAGATCTAACTCAATTGATAACGAACCAATTCATTTGGATTTTGGGCTGCAAAAATATACTTTTTTTGTAATAAAACAAAGTTTGTAGAGTACAACGCGCTTAACAAATTCAGTCTGAGAGAGTTCGTTCCTGCGGTTCCAAATCTATTTTCAGAATGTCGAAATTTATACGCCTTCGTACAGTTAACCCTCTCTAAAGACAAGCAGGTGAAAAGGACCTTTTGTTAAACGTTAATTTTAACTGATGGGAGCATGGTAGCTCACCGAACAAAATCGTGCTAGATTAACTAGGCCCTTGGGCATCCAAAAAATGTATTCAAAACATACTGCGAATATTTAATCTAGCACGATTTAGTTCGGTGGAGTCCTATGGAGCCCTAAAACGAACTAGTATTAAGTAGTAGTAATAAGTGTACCTTTATCTGATCAATGTGCACGTTCAGCATAGATTTCGCTGAAGTTTGCAGCTTTGGTATTATGGCTACATTTTTAAGCTTTTCGAGCTGAGTGAAACAGTTTTTTTCCGTCAGTCTCGATAGGCCACCAATCATCCATTGAATATCGCTATAATATAGACACGCTGAATGGAAGCAAGTGTCAAATTTGATTGGGTACGACGTTGTCATCATGGTCATATATAAAATGGAAATCATTGGTGCAGCTGGGGGATTTTCCGTCGTTAACGGGTTATCAAGTATTCAAAAATGAGAAATAAACGTAAAGAAAGACATTTCCGAATGGAATCCCCGATCGTCAAATTAGGTTAACTACTGGTGATAACCATAATCATAAGTTTCCACAGCTGTTCGCAACGTCGCGATATCGGATACATTGAATTTTGATCTGCAAGGATTTCCTGTTCTTCTCTCTTGTAGTACTTTGAAAGTGCATCTATGATTTGTTGACAAACTATTCATATTGTTCCATATAAATAATAATGCTTATTATAAATTATAGAAATTTAATATAACCGGAAGTGAACCGGAAGTGAATGCCAAACATTTGTAGACTTAGTGGTATAACGTCCGGCTTCGGAAGCCGTATACTCCGGTTCAAGTCTTTTTGTATCACATATTTTCGAGATTACTATTTTACGACACATTTAGTTCCAGAGATTTTGTGTAAATACAAAAATAGTAATAGTACAAGTAAATACAAAAAACGGAAAAAGATTATCAACAAAAACCTTCTTTCGATTCAATTGTCTGATTTGATGGAAAGGTTTTGTCAAAAAGGGCCACATTTGAATCCATAATCAGTATCCGGGACGTTTCGAGCGCTTTCGCTATAGCGGATTGTTTAATAAAAATAGGCAGGTCTTCCGCAAATTGATGTATCTCCTAAATGTACAACCCCGTGTTAAACTGGGTATTCATTACATCTTAGGAGTAAAAAACTACTGCTTAGTGAATAATGTAAAAAAATTTCAAATTTTCGAAAATGTCATCAATATTAAAGTTCTAAAATTCCGAATTGTCGAAATTTTGGAAGACTCGTAAAATGTCACAGGAATTGTTACGAGTTTTGACAGTTTCCAAATTTACAAAACAGCTGAATTTTTGCTATGACGTCATATATAAATTACCGTAAGATCAATTTGAAAGATTGGTTCCAGGCTCAACACCGTTTCGATTAATATTTTAATGCTCGCCGAATCTTTTGGGTCACTAGGAATACCCTTCTTTAGAAATGCTTCTAATATATTATCGAGTAATATATTTGCATGGCTATACATTGGGTGTCGAATCATTTATGAATACTGGTTGTTAGTTTTCGAGGTGTATTTTTTTTTGTAAAATTTAGGATACGTTTTTTTTAATACGACGATATTTTTCTCATAGAAATTGATGTATTAGCCCGTGATCGAATCCCAGCGTAATTTATTTCAAGATTCATCATTCCTTATCAATTGGGCTCA
>SCLF01136856.1:0-10524 GCA_004367975.1 Mesochordaeus erythrocephalus
TTGAAGCGACTTGCAAAATTTAACCGCCATTAACTCAGCGGTCGAGCATCTATTTCAATCCAAATTTTGTCAGTGTTTTGCCTTCGTATGATTCTCGTCGCATACAAATCATGGCGGTCTTATCGTCTACACAACATTTTTTATCGAATATAAACTGGAGCAGTGTTGGGTTTTTTTGAAGAAATCAAATGGTTTACTACTTACAGCACTAAAGGTTTTTACGGCAGGAACTCGCTTTTAATTTATGCATGTTATTAAGCTGGGTAGCCTGAAATTTATGGACTTCTAGCTATATATTTGACGGAGAAAATATTATTTGAATGATATTTTCGTGACAACCCCTTACATTCCGATTTTGCATACTTTATCGGTTAGCAACATTAATATAATTTAAACACCGTTGAATAGCTAGATAGCACGGTTTCCATCGTTCAAATTTTCAACGGATTTAAAATATTTATTAAAATATTAAAATATTTAAAATACTCAAGTTCATATATTCTGTAAACAAAAGAGGATAAGAGGCTACAATTGTACCTTCTTCCATTGACCGGGGGTCTATATCAGTAGGATATATTACATCCCTTCTGATCAAATCCTCTCTTCCTGCAACTAGGACTTCTTGGAACAATACTCTAATGGCTGCGTGCATGTCTCGATCAACTAAGTTGAGCAGGCCTATGGTGCAATTCGAACATACATTATCCGCAGCCGGCGCTTTCCAACATACAAGATCGTTGGAAAACCGCATTGCGTTGTGGTATGATTTACTACCGTCAGCAACCACACGAGCTATGGAGATTCAACAGCTTTTCAAATATTCCGTAATATCGCTTCGGTATAGTAGAAACGATAGCTATTTCACTAGTACTTTGATATATTTTTCACGTTTTAAATAACACTTTTGACATTTTTGAAATCTAATTTATTTTCCATTGTTTCCTAAATCAAGAAAAGTTTTCATAGATACGGAACTCTTCCTTGGTTGTTCCTTGGTTTTTCCTGGATATCCCTTTCCCCTCCTCTTCCTTTAGGTTTCCGCTTCCGCTCTCTTCAAGCCAAGTTGTTTCATTTGTTCTTGTAAGTAAGTCAATGTTAATGAAAAACATAAATGTTCAAAATGAGAAAATAAAATGCATGATAAACAACTTACTTTCACGTACGTGGAAACAAAAAGAAGGTAAAAGACATATGATCAAGTCATACCCGTGCGTATGTAGAAGCAAAAGGGGTTTAAATGTTTGGAAAATTCAAAATCAGAAAACAATGAACCTCTAAATACCTAAAAAATACCGCTTATTCCGTAGGTATAGGAGAACCACTGCTCTTCTTGAGCAAATCGATGTCGCTAAATTAGTTCCTAGTAATCTATCTATAATGAATAGATAATTGGAAAAAAATGAACTGCAAGTCCACAAGATTATGTAAATGTGTGAAAAATCAGAGTTTTCAGAAAGATTTCAAAAGAATCTTGTTGAACCAGCCTTTACCCATAGGCCTTCAGCTTGTAGGCTTGCTCTTCATTTTACTTTTGTTCTTTTTCCATTTCTGCTTGTCGCTTTATTCTTCTGTTTGCAGCTGCCGTTTTCCTCTCCTCAGATCTCCGCTGTCGATCATAATTATAATCATAATAATTTCCTGTACCGTAGCAATTTTCTCATACTTTTTATAAAAACCGAATTTTGTGAATGCTCGAATTTTTCGAAATTGAAAATTTTGTCAATTAAATCACACTGCACCCAATATACTAAATATATTTTCCTTCAAGCGTAAAAAATATAATCACCGTCAAAAATTTACGAAATTAGTATTTTTCTACAATAAGTATAGAGATACGAAACCATCTATCGAGGACAGCACGCGAAGCAATTGTTTTAAAAATTATTAAATTACCGGTCTTCAAGGACAGAGAGGAAGCAGCAAACGCCTTTTTTTACGATAAAGGAAATGGTGGACTTAATAAAAAATGACCAACGGTTAAAACCAACCAAGATATTTCTCTTTTCAAAATATCCACTTTAGTTACGGTATTAATTGTAAACAAAGTAACGGATGTCAAATTGTGTGATAAGTTTGACTTGAATAAGTTGTAAAACTAATAATGATATTTTATCGGGCAATGCACTTAAACCCAATAATTGTTACCTATATTTTCCTCTTCCTCCGGAAGTCTGAGTAAACGTCTGTTTCTGCACACGTGCTGCCTCTAGCGATTACTAAAAATCTCCACACGATAGGGATTCGGGGGTATACCTCTATAATTTTTAGGAACTGCCCAATTCGTTTTATAAATACTCCATTTGCGGTATAAATCGTTCAAATGCTGGATAATTTTTCTAATGCGGGACACCTCAAAAGCCCAAAATGCGGGACATCTGGTGTCGAATTCCGGTTTTCTCGAGTGTGAATTCATACCAGCTAGAGGGTCGGATAATATAAACTTGTGAAAAATAAGACATAATAAGACTCGCGTCTTTTTGTTAATAAAATTGTTTAGTTTATTATGATCGCAATATATCACGTCCGACTGTTAATATTATAGCCAGGAAAAATAAACGGAAACAAATGAGACAATGTTAATGGCACTCGGTCGTAAACTCCTTAAATTTGTCACCTGGTCTGGGTGATGAAAGGGCTCCATAAGCAAAGGCTAAAGGTCACATGATAATTTCTCAGAAAATTACATTTCTGTTTTTTAACCCGCAAGCTGAAATCATTAATCGGAACATAACTTCTGTTGGAGCGGTGCTACGCCGATTTCGTGCAGAGTTAGAGGGAGATATAGGCGGACAATGAGAATTATGATAGAGGATTCGATAGTTATAGGGAATCCCGGTACCAAATAAATCCCAAATTTGTGTGGGTTCCCACGGTTGGTACAGAGGAAGACGGAGACTAGCGGAAGGATATGAGGCAGAAAAATACGAATTATGTAAAGGGGTCGATAATTATAGGGAATAATAGTAAGTTGCGTTGGCGGCTATTCGAAATAAGCCCGTAAGTAGATATAATACCGTAGTAACTGTACCCCATAAGGTTAAGAATGACCTAATTTGACCGAAAACACCTTATAACCGTAAGAAAAACACGAAAATAGAGGTCTAGCACTGAAATGATGAGTTTCACGGGAGTGTGCCGGACGGTACCGATTATAGCGTATGGGTAGATCCATTCGTGTAGCTTGCGGGTTAAGGTTACGCATACTAACCATTCAACAATGATGAGATACCACCAGTAACCACGAAACTTGCGAGGAGGCTGGTCAACTTAGTCATTATTGCTCTATTTTTACACTTAGTTAATCTTGAATAAATTTTCCAGTACGCGCAGATGCCATAGTAAAAAGGTTCTAGCTTCATTCCATGTTCCTGCTAGCTCGAGGAAACGAGTGTTGGTAAATCTGCGGAATTTATAATTTAAAGGCAATTATAATCGGACACACACAAATCCCTAGTTTTTGTGCCGATTATTGAGGGATTTTTCGTTATTGAGGGATTTCTAAGTCTGATCTCCAAACTAAATATATCAGTGGAAAACCTGAAGATTCAGCTAACTCATGACACAAATTTTATTGAAAAATGTTCACTACTTTTTAAGTGAAAGGGAAACGAACAACTACCAATCAAAAAAAACTTTCCGCGGATTCTCCGGGTCCCGAGGAAACAATGTCTGTTATGACCTAAGCTTACCAAGTTTTGAGTAATTGTAGTACTATTGCGATAAATGATTTTTATAAACTTATTAAATGTGTCTATTAGCACAGTATTGTTGCACTTACTTCCCTCTCCCTTTATCTGCCTCAGAGTTAATGACCTTTTTTAATTGAACCTGCTGGGACGCTCGTCGAAAGCGCTATTCTAAACTAGGAACTGTATAGTAAATTGGGCCCATTCGAGCGGGGTTTAAATTGCGATATGAATTGCACGCTTACAATGACCTTGAGGAGACAGCTTGGCCTTACCAGCCTCACCATTTCGTCCATTTTTCATTTTTTTTTCGAAAACCATTTATTACAGTGGTTACCCTAAAATTGTCCGATTTGAAGAGGCCACTCACCAGGCTTTAAATTCCACGCACGAAACAAAGGTCGTTTCATTGATCGATAATCAATAGCGCGTCAACATACTATTAATAGGCGGCATCAAACATACGAATGGTAACTAATGGTGACATGATTTAAGGACATGTCGGGCCATAAATTAATTGGACAGACGGAAATTCCGACTACGATCGGACGATTTTAGGGTAGCCACTATATATATATCCTTTGAAATGTTTAATAATTATGGATATTCGTTTGATTTTACTATAGTATGCTTTAAACTGAATTGTCACATACTTATTAAACTTAAAATTCCATTTTCTCGCCGTAATTGAATTTTCTTAGGTAAAAAAACTGTACTTTGGAATTTTAGTTGTAACTTTAAGTAATATAATACGGCAAAATCATATTGGTCTCCGTTTGGACGCTAGTGTGCTAAAACCTAAATATATTTTAAAAAGACACATACTATTAGACCGACAATAAATAAATCTTTAATCATGTAAAGTTTCAAAACGTTTTTCGAGGAAAATGACAAAGAGAAGACTGATCGTCAAATAAGTCAGGGTGGTATCTACTGGTTAATAGAGTTAATTATATAGAACTATGGGGCTCCTCCATATTATTGGACGATTTAGAGCTTCATAGTTAGTTAATTATTATCATATTTTATTTACAAAATGTAAACATATACAGTCAACACAACACGTTTAATCTGGCTTAATTGTATATAATAAATACATATAATTATACTGCTTGCTCAAACTGGCTTCAAATCATTTACAATGTGATTTGTTTTTGCACGGTTTATTCGTAAATTTTTACAAACATTTTTTAATTATTTTTCGTAATATTGAATTTTTCTTGTTTATTTTTGTGGAATATTTTACACAGAGAAATTGGAGTTTATATATGGTCCCCAAAATTGGCCTTCCTACCGTCCTACCCTCTACAGAGCCGTGTTTATTTAATTTTCTTTCTACTCGAACTCCCCCTTGTCTTGTTGCCACACCATACTGCTCTCCTTGACCTCGGTTAATCATATTACGTCAGTTTCGATTCCTGGCTCTAATGTCCCAAAATACTGTGTTCTCTTCTGATTTATCTTCCCCGTTATGATTTTTTGAAGTTCCGTCTAATTTCTTGATTTCGCTCATCTCCCATTGGTTCTCCTCTATCGAGCTTCCCATTGGTAGTTGCTCCTCTTTTCTCTGATGCTCTTGCGCTTTTGTTCCAAAGGTTCTCTCCTCCCATTGGTCGTTCGCTTCTATCTATTCCCATATATTTATTTAAAATTTTTCTTTTTCTTCCGATGGTCCTCTTTCTCCTCGAGTTTTGTCATTTATCTTCCGTCTCTTCTCCTCTTGTGGCTTCAATCTCATCTTCTTTCAAATTTGCCATTGCCAGTTGTATTCCTCTTCCTGGTTTCCATCTTCATTTTCGAAACAGAATGTATCGTAATTACTTCTTTTCCACCCTGTTTCGATCTCGAACCAGCTACCTCGTTTGGTAACTGATTTATTCCGTATACCACTTCAGGTAACAGCTCATCCCAATTATCATAGAGCTTTGAGTTAAGCTTGTTCCTCAGTGTCTGGTTTGCACGATCGACCAATCCGTCCGCCTGGGGATTGTAGGTGCTGTATTCCTTTTTCTTTTAAACAATCCGCAAAGACGCCCGGAAACTGTGTTTCATTGTCTGAAATCAGAGCTTATGGGAATTTTGGCGCCCACATCTCCACCTTTTGAGCTCCTTAAGTATCTCCGCGGCACTTTTCGCTTTCAATGGTACCGCGAATACTCTCTTCGTGAAGATTCCGACAAGTGAAAATTGATGCCTTGTCGGTAAGAGGAAGGGACCAATCAAATCCACCGTCAGTAATTGCCAGGGTTTCACTGGTGTTTCCGACTTTCCTAGCGGTGGTCTTTTCGTTCTCAAATTGGGTTTACCCTGCTGACCTGTCATACATATACGAACGTGTTCCCCAGTACCCTCTTCCATCCTCGACCAAAAATACTTTTTGGCCATTAATTTACTCGTATTATGTATCCCATGATGATCCATGAGATCTTGGTACGCCTCGAGGGTCCAACTGACCCTTTTTATTCATTCGGCATTTGTTTCGTAGTTTTAGGTATTTAGTCATCCTTCCAGAATGCCCATAAGTGGGCCAGGTCCCCGTTTTTACGTACGCTCGCAGTATCCCACTTCCTTGTCGTCCTCTTGTGCTTGTCGAATCTCTTCTTCTGTTTTGCGCACCATATTCAATTTCGTCTCCTCATCTGAGAACTTTTGTAATTTGCGGATCTCTCGCACCAATTCTATTTTTTCCGGTTTTCTTTCTTCCGTCTGTGTCTCTTTTTTAGGACCTTCCGTTCGACTTAAAAAATTAAACACGGCTATCTCCTTTGATGGCTTTGTCTGGATTCTATAATCAAATTCCTCAATCTCAGCCAGGTGTTTGGCTATTTTCTCTTTCTGGGAGTCCGTCCACCAGACAAACTCTCTCCCCAGAAGTTACATACGCATTTTATTAAAACATGTGTGAACGCAAGTAATTCTTTTTCGCGAATGTGTAGCCTTCCCTGACTGCCTGAAATTTATCCAGGTGTCCTTCTTCTGTCCATCGTCCATATATATGAACTGGGTCTCGAGCGGCACGCCATCGAAAGCCAGGTCCATACACTTCTGGATATGTTATGGGGCATTCTTGGTTCCCATCTTCATCCGTGTGAACCTGAACTGCACCAGTTCATTCCCACAGGTTATACTCTGTGTTAACTCGTGTGCGTTTCCTTATCCCTCTTCAACTCCCCTTTCCCCTATGTAGGGAAGAACCGAGTAAATTCGTTACATTCTAAAGCGTCCAAAATGGACACTACGTGTTTTTACTTATATTTTCAATTTTTTATAATTCTACCTCCTTCTTCTCCCCTTTTTACGTTTTTACGCACTTATTTGGGCCGAAGGCGTTCTTCGAACTCCTTTTTCCCAAATACATAATTCCGTATAATTTTTTGAACGGTTTCTGTTTTTTACCTTTCCCCTTAGTTCCGATATTTACAGAAAAGTAGTTATATACACGTTTTTTGCAAAAAAATGGCACTACTCAATCATAAAATATTTCTTTTCGTTTTCTTTCTGTCTTTATTATTTTATCAATAGAACTTCCGGTCTTTCTTCCTGTCTTCCTTGGTGTGCCAACATGGTCTCAAACGTTTGTCCTCATTTTAGGATTGAAATCGTGAAATTGCTTGTGAATATTTGAAGTTTATATTACATCGCGCTTATGTAAAAATGCGTGACAATTAATTACCTTTGAAGTCGTTTATTTGAAGTTAATTATCTATTGGTCTTTGATTTCAAAATTTCATGGGCGGTGTTAGCAGCCTTGACAGAGTAATTGTTTACTACACGTTTACTTTAAAACTAATAGCTGGACAATAATATTTATCGTCCAAATATGAGTGAGTCTATTTAATTGCCATAAACACCCACTCCGTCGTATTTAGGGTATAGTTCGATGTCGCAACCATTGTTTCCCTCTATTTCACGGTTATTTTAAAGTGGTGAGTTTCGTTCCAACCAGTAGTCGACCAGGTGTGTTTCCCAATTAGAGACGTCGGTTACCTTGCCAGTGTGGTTATTCCATCCGCCTACGTTTTATATAATATATATATATATTACTGATATGGCTTGATGAAGTTGCCAAATTCGAGACCCAATATAAATAGAGACTTATTCATATTAATGGACTCGTGTAAACTGTCGCACATTCATTTCGCCATTCATAATAGTAATAGTTAGAAAATGTATTATTAGCATTTTAATTTTTACGATAGTTTTCCGGACTAAGTTTCTACATTTATATTAGTAAATAGAGTTTACAAGCGTAAATGCACGCAAGTTTTCACAAGGTTGTATAAATTGTTTTGTAAAATTCGAGTAACATTCTCAATACTACGATTTATAATCTGACATAAATCATACAAATTAATCACAGTAATAATAATAGCGAGCTTGTGTAAAGTAAGCATTGTAATTATCTTTCTTTGAACCTGTTATCTGAAATATTAACCTTGAATGCCAAACAAATTAAAAGTTTAATTATCTATTGTCCTTTGTTCTCGTAAATTACGAATGTATGTCAGATGGCTGTTTTCAAAAAGCCTATTTTATACATGAATTCACACCTTCCACCACATGTTTCAAACTTGACCCCTGCTCCCCCCCTGCAAAGTGAAAATCAAATACCCTTAAATTTGATATATTATAGAATTTGACTTCACGATCAAAGTTTTACACTACCAAAAGTGCGTAAAATATTTTCTGCTCAAGTTATGGTAATTATAGTATTTCACTTTCTTAAAATTATCATAACTTGAGCAGAAACAATTGTACGCACTTTTGGTAATGTAAAACTTTGATAGTAAAGTCAAACCTTTTAATATATCAAATTTTTAGGGTATTTGGTAGATTTTCTCATAGACCCGTTATGTAGTTAAGTCAAAAATGTGATGTCGTGAAGTATGTCGGATTGGCTCTAAAGTTGGCTTATTCGACGTGTGACTTAGAAAACATGCCACGATCCCAAAGGACTAATCCGATAGGACTAAATGTGTCCATTTCGACCACGTGACTTTCGAGGTCCATACCTTTAAAATAAATAATCGAAGTATGTTTCCGATACCAGGGGCCTAATTAATCTAGTACGGTTTAGTTCGGTGAGCTGCCATGGGTTAAAATTAATGTTTTTTCAAAAACAGATTATTTCACGTTCTGACTTTAGGGCGGTTTATATGTACGAAGACGTGTAATTTTGGACATTCTGAGAACAGATTCGGAACCGCAAGAAAACACTGTCAGACTCGCTAAGTCTCGTTAACCGCTTAATTGCACATTAAAGGGGTGGGGCGAGTTTGACACATGTGTTCCACTTCAGAACTTCCTTCAGACCTTCCGCTTGCTATTCGCTAAACTAAATTCTTTATAATTTTTACTTTTATTAGATTAACTCCTTTGCACCCTTTGAGCCTATTTTCACTCATTGACCAATTTTTCGCGTTTTACTCGAAACTGAGCAAGGTTAGGTCAGAAGACCCCCCAGTACTCCCCCAAAATTCCACGCCGCATCTTTTACGATGATTTTTAGTAACTGCTACCTAAAGACAGAAATTTATATTTTGATGTTTGTAGTCACATAAAATTTGTGTGCAGGATAAATATTAGTCAACAAATGCTTTTAAAAAATCTAGGTGGCCCAACCCAGGGTGGGGTACCTAAAAATGGAAATTGGAAGAGTTCCACTTTTTTACTATTTATGACAGCTGTCTTACCTATCAACACGTTGGCCAATATTTCCGAATAAAATTATATGCACAAATTTTTAGAGAACTTGCAGCCCAAAATTGAAACTGAAAGTGACCCTAAAAATTAAAAATCCGAAAATTTACGTCGAGGATGGTCCAGGTTATCAACCAGCTATTTCTATTATAATAGTGAACATTTAAGCTGGATAGCGCTATGCGTTCTCTCAGAAAATTGATTTCAACGTTTACGACATTTTTCAGATTATTTGGGTTTTCCCGTCTTTAAGTTTCATAACATTTATAGGCGCAATAACAGAAAACAAGAAAAAAATAATTCTCCAGTTGTAATATTATTAGCGATGAGCCATGAGTCTAAATTTTCTCAAATGGGTGCACATGAGTTAAACAGGTCAAATTTGAATCAGGATCGAAGGTATGTATCTCAGTATAACATGGCTTGAAATAGGAACAGCGTGCTTTGGGTGAAAACGTGATTTCGTACAATGGATAAACTTGGAAGCGATTCTAGTTATTTTGTTTGTGAAACCCGTGTTTAAGATTGGTTGAGAGCATGTATGCGGGACATCCTAGACTCGCCTACCACAACTTCTATTTATATCC
The DNA here is from genome assembly GCA_004367975.1 of Mesochordaeus erythrocephalus. Classification (NCBI taxonomy): domain Eukaryota; kingdom Metazoa; phylum Chordata; class Appendicularia; order Copelata; family Oikopleuridae; genus Mesochordaeus; species Mesochordaeus erythrocephalus. The sequence continues at coordinate 9,974 of SCLF01136856.1, forward strand.
ACAAATCTGGTAAACGGACTCGCCTACCACTCTTAGTTATTAATATTGGGGACCAGTTTGAACAACTCACCTGACCCTATTCCATTATCAGTTTATCAAGGAATGATGTAATTAACGTTTAAAAGAAGATGCACAATAAACTATCCACTTCGCGTTTACAACATTAATCTCCATGAGTACATTACTATTCATGTAAAAATATCAATGGACATGAATACAACACGGTAAATGAAAGAACGCTTGCATCTGTCAACGAACAGTAGTAGGCTATACATTTATTTATCCATAATCAGCACATATTAGTTGGGCTAATTCATTTTCAATTAACACTCACGTCAGAATCACTTTGATCTAGAAAAATAATTGGTCATATTGATGAACGAAAGTTAACTCCTGTGCTCCCCTCATGGAATATAACCCCTGTGCATTTTTTGCTCATGGTGAATCACTAAGGGTTGATTGAGGGCATAAGGCTAGTTGGAAAAGAGAACTTACGCTATATGTGCAAACGTTTAAGCTATTTTCCGTCGAATTTTGTCATTCTTGACCTC
>SCLF01136857.1:0-18532 GCA_004367975.1 Mesochordaeus erythrocephalus
TGATATATGTTTCCTGGAAATAGGGCTTCTAGAAAACGCGTGATATTAAAAATACTAATTACGCGTTAATTTTGAATTCTGTTCTTCTTCATTGGTTAATTATCAAGGGCGGGAAATTAAGATTTATAGCACCTGCTATTCGTTTTACCAATCGGTCATATATTATTATGACTATTACTATATATTTCAATTTAATTAGTCTGAGCTATAAACCCCTGCCAATAGCCCGTACGTTCCAAGCGCATTCGTGTCATGTGCTATGCGTTTTTTCAACGATTATCTTTAAACTCTTTATTGGGTACTTTTTACACGGTCTAATAATATAATACAATTAATATAAATATTACGGTATTACGGTTTGTCTATATTTACGTTTAAACGTACGCATGATGGCTTGGCACGTTAACGTTAAACACTATTTGACTGTATATTTTTATTATGGGATGACAGAATATGAAATTATGTACATAATAATGCGGTGAAGGTCCATGGTCGTGCTTCGAAGTTGGCTGACAAAGCCCTGCAAGTCTAACTGTAATCGTTAACTCTCGATTGACGCTTTATCATGTTTTATGAAGGTTGAAAATCTTGGAAATGGTATTTCGTGGAAATAAATTGACCAACAATAGTTCGATTAAAATCCAAATGAACCTCCTGTTGAGTTCCTCGTGCTGGATTAAATGCCAAAATCGGTTTACCCCCGAGCGGGTCGTCTCGTTCCCTGAATATTTTTAGTTTCCGAGATGCAGAGATATAAACGCTTTACTCTTAACTCGTCTGCGAATACATTTAATGGCTTCCTTCCGATACTAAGTATACTTGCTTTAAACTATTTAGTGTTATTTTATCTAAAGGTCCAAAAATTTCATATTTGACTTTAGAGCTGGTGTGTAAGACACGGCTGTCAAAGCGATAACGCACCCCACCCCGTATGCCCTGGAGCAACTGATCGGTTAACGAGACTTGCCGAGTCTAATAGAATTTTCCCTTGCGGTTCCGAATCTCTTCTCAGACTATACGAAAGTATACGCTACAGTTACCCCCTCCCTAAAGACAAAACGTAATTGCACTTAGGTGAGTAGACCCCAGTAAAAGTATCGAAAACGTACTAAGATTATTCGTTTTAAACCTATGGACCTCGAAAGTCACATTGCCAAAATAGACTAAATTGAATTTGACCGCCTCAAACATTAATTTTTATTTCGGGTCAATTTTTTCCTGAACAGACCCTGGTATCTTGGCATGTTTTCTAGATCATACCAAATCAAAAAGTGTAAAATTCGTCATTCTGTCACTTTTTGAAAATTTGTACTTTAAGGATCCCATGTTCATGAATAAGCCAACTTCCGAACCAATCGGACATACTTCTCGAAATCACATTTTTGACTACTAGTGGCTATAACTACATAACGGGTTATGAATTCGGGGTTAATCTTATGCGAAGGAATTTAGCTGTTATCCTAACTTTTGGTATGATCTAGAAAACATGTCAGGATCCCAGAATATGTTCACGAAAAATTTAACTTGAAACAACGGCATAAAAATAATGTTTGAAACGGTCAAAATCAATTTTGAGTATTTTGGCAATGTGACCTTCGAGGCCCATAGGCTTAAAACGAATGATCGGAGTACGTTTTTTATAATTGTATTGGATGCCATGGGGTCTACGTGATCTAGTGCCATTTAGTTCGGCGAGCTGGCGTACCCCAGTAAGTTAAAATTAACGTTTTTTAAGGTATTTTTCACGTTTTGTCTTTAGAGGGGGTTAACTGTAGGACCCCGTATAATTTCTGATAGTCTGAGAACAGATTCTGCACCGACTCACTAAGTCTCGTTAACCGATCACTTGCTAAAGGGCATACGGGGGGCGCTTTTTACAGCCGTGTAAGACCATTTATATTGAAGTTTACTTTATATGATTAATCAAATTAAGGAAACTTTATTCTGAATGGTTACTTGCTACAATAAGTATTAATCATATGTAAAGTCCAGATAGCAGACTTTCCTAAAAGATGGAACTGTATCCTCTATTTAGCCTCTCAGTAAGTTGTGTCAATTGGCGGTACTGTATAGACTGTGGAGGTAACTGTGGAGCACTGCGTAGGAGTGTGGTGGCGAGGGAAGCTTTATAGCACTTGAAGAACACATATAAATTTAAGAGAAAATTGACAATTCTCAAATTATACAACAACGCACTCTAAATCATGGAAGTTTTCGCGTAGTACCTGAGGTTATTGACCCTGGTGGAGGGCGGGAGAGAAAAAGTGACTTTATGTGTCAATCTTACGATTAAGTTTCATCTATTTTATATTTCCTTCAATTTTTAAACTCCCAATAAAATATTCGTTTTAATTGATATTTTAGACGTGAAGATTTTAATTGGATCGCTTAACGTGCTCTTGATGAATTCGCCTGCGTTCAATTTTTCTATAATACCCATTCTTCAGATAAATATCAGACAATTTTAAAGTTCAATTGTCTTCATTTGCTTCATAATTAACTACGAATAATTTACCACTAGCTTATTATTTTACTACACATCCTTACATGTTTGTAACATCCATTCTGTATAAATAAGAAACATAAGAAAGCAATACTAGGTAGATGTGACTCCTCCAAGGGCTCTCTCTTCCCACGAATTCTACTTCCGGTACGGGGAAATCTGCAATTCGACTCTCTATTCAACTGTTCCTCAAACCTCTCTAAGTCTCTCTGGTTTGCTTCGCAAATGCACCTCACACCCTTCTCAGTTTCTTCCAAAGAAAACGAGTTGTTTATGCACGAAAACCTTTATTAAATGGTTTAATTAATTAAATTATAAAAAAGAAATAGGTCTACTGGATAAGCTTTGTTCTTCGGTGGATTTATGTCCTTTTAATATTTATTTTGACAAAAAGAAGTAATTTTTTAATTGATCTCTTTAATCACTTTACTTCGATTTTCAAGTCTTCATTTTGGCTACCCTAATGAGGCGTATCGTTATTGGGAGTACGAACTTTTAACTCTCAATTAGATAGTCCTTTTATAGTAATATAAAACTACGCTAATAAGCAAAAATAGTATGCTAAGGTTCCATTGATATCTATCAAACTCCAAAAAATAGTCTTTGAACCTATATCAATGACCTCAGCACATCAAACAATTGAAACATTCTGGCATCATTATTCAGTTCCGCTGTAAATCTTGTCCGAACTTTTGTTGCTGAATTTTTGACATCCTAAAAAATCAAACATTTTACTCCATTACCAAGGGTTCAAGTTACTTCAAGATACTCAAGTTTTGTCATTTCTATGTATTACCAAACTCTACTTCCCTCTTCATTATCCAGTAATCCCATATTTTGGTCAATATATATTAACTTTGCTATCTTGTCTTTTCTCCTCATACTTCTCAAGACAAGCTATCAACATGACTGAACACGTTTTATTTTCCATGATATAACATGCCCAAATATCATACTAACAGTGTGACATATATTTGTACGATATATCAGCCATGCTATATTCTTTTTTAAGCCTATGCTCTCACAACGCAGCATATAATGTTTTAGGCATGGCTCAGTAGTCTTCGCTTACTGTGTTACCTTAGAACGAATTAGGCTTATGATTTCACGACTCAGCAAAAAATTGGCGTATATCTTCCTGACTCAGAAAAATCCCCTACATTACAATGACTCAACCAAAGCGAGCTATAAACTTAACCAGGCATGCTACATGTTTTCTTTTTCATAATATAATATGTCTTTCATGCTCTTCTTATATTTTATTATCTAAATAGAATCTGTAATTATTTTACTAACTAAATGACCAGTATTGGTGTAATCTACCACATACACTATACTCTTATTGTGCCTATGTTCTCATGACGCTGCACGTAAATATTGTATACATGACTCGACAGTCCTGACTTACTATGTTGTCATAGCGCAGTTAAGAGTTCTGATTTCATGACACAGCATAGGTTTCTATGGCGCCGCCAGAAAAGCGCCAATCTGTAGAATTCGAATATATAATTTGTTTTCAAACACGCCAAGGATGAACATGTGTTGACACCAAACCCTTTCAATAGATTTTATTGAAAATCAAACTGATTGTGAAGTACAGAATGCCTACATTTAAGGCAGCCTGCATTTACAGTACTTTCTAGTCATTACCAATGAATTTTGACCATTTGTGGTGAAAATTACACAATTTTATCTACTTTCGGTGCGATTTCCGCTCCAATTATGATTGCAAAGATGATGTAATCGAGGAGTGGATAAGACTAAAGCATAATTCAAATTTTAAGCACGCCAACGCGTCAGTCTAGAAGTCTGCTTTCTCTATTCATGTTCATCTGTATTTATAATAGTAAGTTCTCTAGTACCTGGTCTATATCACCTTCACTAACAACACGTACAATTGAAAACTAGAAGAATTGATCAACGAATACACAAATTTTCCGAAATAATTAACAATCGATAAAATGAAGTTCACGGAGAATACCTGGCCGTATAACGTCTATTTATGCTGTGCACTTAACTGTGATACGGCTGAATATTCGACCAAATTTAAACGAAAATTTCGAATTTTCTATTTGTAGATTCATTTCTGGTCGCGCAATAAAATTCTTTCCGGGAATGCTGCTCAACGTTTTCCAACCTAAGACACAGCTGTCTTAACTCGTAAAAAAATAAATGTTTAAAGTCTTAATTACTAAGTAGAGGCAGCAATTTTGTGTGATTCGCGATTCAAAATAACCAACTTCCGGTTTTCAGCTCTCACTTCCGGCGGTACTTCCGGTCTGAAAAAAGTTGCAAAAAATTCCACGTCCAATTGAGGGGGCGGTCGGTAGGGGTAAATCACACATGGAACCACGTCTAAGGCCTTAAACGCTAAACAGAGGGTCACTGTTAAAAAAAGTACCAAAAAGGTGCCCGAGAGATATAATATAATGTTCCAAAAAATCGGTACAATCGTTGGCCAATTTGTTTTCAGTCTTCTTCTAGTACTGTAGAGCGCCTCGGTTCTCGAGCAACCTTCAAATGGTGCTCAATAGCACCAATTGACAAAATTCACCGTGAGGTTAAATTGAGGATATGGAAAGGCTTGCCAATAATGTTTGAACATGAACTAGGAAAGGTTTCATTATTTTATTCGGAAAATAGATATATATGCAATTACTTTTTGTGTTGCTATAACTGTAAATTGCTACAAATAGGATTTGATGATGGTTAATTTAATATATTTACAAATATGTAATATATTTGCCGTATTTACTATGTCTATATAATTTTGTATTTGAATTCATACCGTACTATATTCCGTTTAAGTGAACTACTTATGCACGTTACAGAGCTTGATTATTCTTACGTGGCTCAAAGCGTTGCGAATAAATATTTTCTACCACTACGCATTAATGTAATTGACATGCAAAGCATCAATTAACTAATCTACAAATATCTGGAAATTACTCTAAACTGAAGGTGTTCAAATACAATGAACTTATCTTGTCTATATGAGAGCGCGACAATTGCAGGAAACTCATTCCTTAAGTTATCGCGGTCCATTGTGCTTTTATCCTACTTAAAGAAACTCAAACTGTTATTTTATTCGTCCGAAATAATGGTGTAGACTAATCAAAATATATTCTCCCATTGTCATTATATAATGAGACAAAGCGCCCTCGCGCGACCATGATTTTAAACACTACCGAATGGAAATATACTGAGAGTCTAGACTAGTTAATTCTGTCGCGATTGTTAGGTAAAAAGGTAGTGGGTACGCGATGTAAATGTATAAAGTGTTTGTTTTTCAATTATTTTCCCTTTTGTAGTGTTACAAGCATAGGTCCATTTTTTGGTCGATCTTGCTAAAGCGTTTCGACGCAAATTTTGCCGAGAGGGTTAATACAACTGTGTCTTAGTTAGGATAAAAAAAAACGAAAAATCCGGAAATTGCGGAAAATAAAAATGTAGAGACAATGGGTGCGAAACATGGTTGGACTTTATGACCTAATATACGTCAATACTATATTGTTGATACTGCAACAAACGTAGAAAAAACAAAATCATCAAACAAGTCATCACAAAAACCTATGTTATCCCAAATTAAGAAATAGAAAACGCGTGGGGAGAAATAGTCACGAAGAAAATTTGATCGATGCCCACCGAACAAAAAGAACGATAAGTACTGAATTGATGTCAGGTTGGATATGATGGAAAATAAGTTGAAGTATCATCAAGGTTCCATACATCTAGCCGGCGTAATGGTGTTCGTCGCTGTCACATCAGATGGACGCACAATTAACACCGACGGTTATATACAAATGTTGAAGGACAACCTACGGTCTTGGGTCCGAAGACATTACCCGGAAGGAAGTTACTGCTTCCAATGGGATGGAGCGTCAAGGAAACAATCATAAATATCGCTGAATATTGGGATAAATCAGTTTGTCCCCTCTCGTTGCCCGATTCGAATCTCCTCGTGTCAAATCCAGCAACAGCTTTATGGAGGAAAACTAGGAAACATGGACGGCGTTCTAGATGAAATAAAAAAAATCATGGAGATTTGTATCAAAGAACCTCGTACAGCGAACATGCGGGTCATTCCAGCGTCTATGTCTACGAGTTATTCATGCTTCTGGTGCATCTACTCAGCCTTTTCAGGGCTGCTAAATTTGTTTAGTCGTTTAAAAAATATCGGAAATTTTCAAATTATGGTAAGTGCCTTCGTTATGGATGGAACATCCTGTACGCTTACAATTTCTGGGCACGCAAATTATAACCTGGAAGATATTCCTGGAAGATATTCGGAAGATATTCCGAAATTTTAGATACGTTTCCTACCAAAGATCTTCTCACGTCGAATTTGATGTCATTACAGACAGGCAAATATTGATGTCCGGGTTCTAGCTGGCAATTCGTATGATACGTCCTATCTGAAAGTGTGCTAGATCTATATTTGTGAAGACTGTTGATCATTTCATTAGGATCGACCAAGACACCTGTTGGTTGTAAATATGCAATGCTTGCGTATTAGGCTGCTTCTCCTCAACAAAATACAGTCCCCCAAATTTGTTAAATTATATCATGAAGTGTTACACTTTTACCGTAATACCCTATATCCCATTTTCTTACCACTGGGATATTTCGAGCAGTGGCGTGTTCTTCTGTTTTAGTCTAAACACAATATTATTATAAATCAATTTTGAAACAAAACATTTACTATTAATAATTGTACATACGTTAATGAAGGACAGACATAAATTAACGGACTTAGCTAGCAGATGTTGGATCGTTTATTCCAAAACTTGTCACATTGAACCTGCCTCAATACAATATTTGTTGACGTTTAAATAATGATCAGCTAGTTCGAATGAAATTCTGAGAAACTGATTAGCAATCTGCGAGCCAAATATTTGGAAACTGTATTTGACCCACCCCAGAGGTGTTTAACCACAAGCGTCGACCGCGTATTATAAATAATAGCCTTGGACGGTCATTACATTATCAGACTATAATTTAATATTTTAGATGGCCAATAAATAAAACTGATCACAGGGAACAAAAACTAAATAAACGTTACTTAATAAAACGCAGTTTCAAAATATCCAGTTCGCAGATTGCTAATATGTTTCTCGGAATTTTCTTTGAACAAGCCGATGTTAGCTAAGTCCGTTAATTTCTATGTGGCGTTACTGTCCTCCATTAATGTATGTCCAATTATTACTAATAAATATTTTGCCGAGGATTTTAGGAGCCGTCTTTCAAAATTGGTTTTATAATAACCTGCCTTGACGTGCATTTCAAGTTCTCACCAGGCAGAGATTAGTATGAGTTCCCGGCGCAGTATGGTAGTGATTGATCACAGGGAACTAAAACTAAAATAAAATGCAAAACTTCAACGAAGAAAACCAAGACTTTAGATTCATTTCCCCAAACTTTCTAATAGCATAATGTGAACGTCAAATAAAACTTAGTATCGGTGACAAAAAATACGAATAGGACATAAACACGACAAATAACTTTTGTTATCGAGTTCTTCTCTTCGTTAGTTTCTTTGCTTCTCTTCATTCCTCTTTCTAAACTTCCACTCCCTGTATTATCTTCCGTACTTCTGGCGACAATTTTTAAAATTTTAACGTATTTCCGTATTTCCCCGTTAGAATGGTTGGAAATATTGAATGACGTTATATGGGGAAGACGTGTATAAGCCATAATGCTTAATTATTAAAAGGCTTTGTTTTTTTAAGAAGGCTTTGTTTTCATTACGCCTTAGCCTCCTAGTGGTACATATATGCGCATGAATTGTACAAAAATAGAATATAACATAAAAATATACAAAAATAAAATGTTACAGTACAAACATAAAGGATAATATTTACACGTTTTTTATTTACATTAAGGGACCTTTTGTCCCTCCCTTTGTGTCAAAGGAAGGGTTGCCCGGAGTTCCGAGAACACTGGTATCGTTGCCGTCCACCTCCTCTTTTTATCGTGTTCAGGGGTATTTGGTGTTTTTTCTTGTCCACTGCGCCCATATTGATTCGTCTGATTGCTCCTCTTACAACGCACCCCCGCTTTTTCTCGATTGACTTCGTCTAATCGTCGGTGGGTTCCTTTTCTGCGTTGTCAGAGTGGCTAACGAATCGTCCTCGGCTATTTCCGTCTCCACCCTTGTGGCGTTCACCTGTGGAGGCGGAAATAGTCCAGGAAGTGTTTGTGTACAGGGTAAGATTTTTTACCTCTTCGTTTAATCTCCTTTCCATCGTCCTGTCTCTTTCCAAATTTCTTTTTTGACTTTTTTCAAACGACTTTTCGGCTGACGTCCTTCATCTTCGCAGTCTGTATTTTCCACCTCTTGGTTCGCATTGGAGTTCTTCGTCATATTTTCTATGTCCTGTATTTTTTAATTTTCTTAACTCCATCTTGATCCATCTCTCTCTCTGTCTTCCTGCTCTCTCACCCTTTTTCTACTCTGTATAACATGTTCATCTTCCAGTAGTGTTGACGTCATTCTCTGTTGGATTTCCTCTTCCTCGTCCTGATCTTCTCTTGTCTCCTCGTGTCCCTCCTTGTCCCCTCTTTCCTCTTCCGTAAGTTTTAGTCGGCCGAACACTCCATTTCCTAAATGCCCTCTAGTGGCTGTAAATTCGTCTCTTTCTCTAGGTTACACGTTCTAGTATTTCCCTATAAATGCCTTGTCCTAATATGTCCTCAATTTCTTCTTCTTGTTCCTTTTCTGTTTACACTTACGGTGTTAATTGCACTTCCGTCCTTCCTAATTCTGCGTCAATTGTATTCTCTTGTAACGCCTATCGTCTGCTCTCTTTTTCCTCCTCTTTCTCATACTCCCTCCCTAGTTGGTCGAAACTTCTTTCTCCGTTTTCCCCCTCCTGTAATTGTGTCCTTTTCCAGCGTTTCCGCTTAACCACTACACCATTTTTCGACTCATTTCTTTTTTCTGCAGGTAGCCCCAACTGTTCTCTGCCTCCAGTTCTATCCTCGTTTCTTGGTGTCTTCGAGTTCCGGAGTTTTTGGGCGATTTGGAACTCAGGTTTTTGTCTTCACGGTCTTTTTTCGACTTCTGTTTTCCGGCGTCTTTGTTCTTCTATTCTTCTCATTTGTTCATTCTCTCTCTTCTGCGTATTATTTTCAAACAATTTGAGCTCCTCAATCCTTCTGATTACGTCTTTTGCGCTTCCTTCTTCTTTGTTCATCCGGTACGACCTTCCTCCATGGTATACCTCCATTATGGTACATGGTCCTATATATCTAAACCGTCCTGTTCGGTCCTTGGTTAGAACCTTTTCCCCTTCTTTATAGGGTGTGAAGTTGACCACCGAATGTCTTCTTACCCTTTCGGTCTTTTCTTCGATCATCCTTCTTCTGGCTTCTATTCGTATTTCTTCGACTTTCTTCTTTGCTTCGTTGTTTTAGGTAAAGGGGTCGTTACCATTTTCCCCTTTAAACCCAGTCCATATTTAAAATGGTCCAGTCACATTGACCGGTCACCTCATTAGGAAACTGACTTATCGCATGTAAAATTTCGGGAATAAACTCGTCCCAATTTTGATAGTATTTTGGGTGCAGTTTATTTTTAAGCGTCTGATTCGCTCTCTCCACCAATCCGTTAGCCTGCGGATGGTAGGGAGAGGAATGTTGACGTTTGACACCTTTTCCCCCTAAATACTCCGCAAACTCTCCTGAAAATTCCGTCCTGTTGTATATCGGCGAAAAGCAAATCCACCTACGCAACTCGAACAGCACCTCCTAAGCTGTTTTATTTTTAATAGTGCTGCATAAATTTTCTTCGACAAATGTTCGACATCGATAAACGCATAATGATGTGAATTGTCGGTAGTCGGAAGAGTACCTATCAAGTCCACGGCTAGTAACCTGTATGGCTCTGTAAGATTCTGCGACTTTCCCAAATGTCTTCATGCATCCCGAGACAAAAATACTGTTCCCGGGTATTTTCTTCGTGTTGCTTATTCCCGGGTGTCCCATCTTGTCGTGGTAGGCCTCTAGCGGCATTTTTTTTGGTATAATCAATTTCTTCTTATCTTCCAAGTGTATTATTAATTGATCTTCCCGGTCCACCTGAATCTTCTTCTGTAGCTTGAAATACTTGTTCATCCGCTTGGAGTCGTAATATGTAGGCCATTCGCCTGTTTTCACATAATTTCGAATTTTCCCCAGTTCTTCGTCTTCTTGTGGATCTTCTGTCATCTCACCCAGTGTCTTCTTGGTTTGGTTCATCGTTTTCATCTCGCCACTATGGGCCTGAGTTTGCCTAGTCAAACAGTCGGATACCGCCATCTCATCTGTCCGTTTGGTCTGAATTTGATATTCGAATTATGCTATCTCGGCCAGATGTTTGGCGATTTTCTCCTTCTGGGCAGAGAGCCTTTTTTGCGTAGACCCTTTCGAGTCCGTCCACCGTGTGAACTCTCTTCCCAGGAGGTACATCCGCCAGTTGCTTAAAGCATTTTTGAACGTCAACAACTCCTTTTCTCCTATGTGGAGTCGTCCTTGGCTGCCCGTAATGGACACCCGAATGTTCTTCCTTCTTCTGTTATTATTTTTTCCTGTTTTCATTCACTTTGGTGCCGATGTACAGTACCGCCCGTGGCTCTTTCCGAGGCGTCACTCTATAACACGAATTCGTATTTTAGAGTGTCCGGAATATGTATATTCAACGTTTCGTGTATGAGTATTTTTTTAAATTTCGTTAGAGCTAATTCCGCCTCCCCCGTCCGTGCCCACTTTGTCCAACAGTACGTCGCTGTGATCGGTGCAGCGATTTGAGCGAAATTTTGTATAGCCCCGTAGACAATTAAATTTGCCAAAAATACCCTGCACTTCTTTTTTTGTTTTGGGCATCTGAATCATCTGGATAGCCTCTATCCGGTCTTCGAATATCCAAACTTCGCCCTTTTTTATGTTGGTTCGTCCGTTAGAAACACCGACTTTTTTGCCTTCACTTGTAATCCATATTCTTCCATAATTGCCATCGTCTTCTTTACCTGTTGTATCTTTTCACTCTCGTCTCTCCCGTGGTTGAAGCAGTCATCCATATAAACGACATGGGTCTCGAGGGCGTTGCCCTCGAAAGTCAGGTCCAGGCACCCTCGAAGACGTCCTGGGGCATTTTTGGTTCCCATGGGCATCCTGGTGAACCGAAATTTCCCCAGTTCATTCCCGCAGGACAGGACCTCCGCTGTCACTTCGGTTATTGGTATTTGATGGAATCCAGCCGCTAAGTCCATGCAGCTGAAACTTCGGGATTTTTTTAGATTAACAATTAGGTCCGTTATTCGGTGCAGTTGATAGTGCCCATCTGAAATCATCATTTGGCTTTTTCACTAACAACGTGTGGCTATTCCAGGCCATACCTGTCCTTTTCATTTGGGGTCTTAGCGGATACGGTGTCCTGTACATTTGAGATGCTACAGGTCCCGAATCTTCCGCATGTACCTCGAATGAAGGTAATTTTGCCAATCATGGTAACTCATCTTCCAGCAGAAATTTCTTTTCAAATTTTGTCCGATTTTTCTTCCGATTTTTTTTCAGATTTTTCTTCCGATTTTTCTTCCGATTTTTCTTCCGATTTTTCTTCCGATTTTCTTCCGATTTTTCTTCCGATTTTTCTTCCGATTTTTCTTCCGATTTTTCTTCCGATTTTTCTTCTGATTTTTCTTCCGATTTTTCTTCCGATTATTCTTCCGACTTTTCTTCCGATTTTTCTTCCGATTTTTCTTCCCATTTTTCTTCCGATTTTTCTTCCGATTTTTCTTCCGATTTTTTCTTCCGATTCTTACCTCCACCAATATCCGCTCTATTCGTGTTTTTCTTTTTCTAGAGCTTACCTTTCCATTCTTTTCTTCCTTCTTTTCATTACATCTGCTACACATTTGTATCCCCTACTCTTTTCAGAACAACGTGGGGCTATTCCAGGTCATACCTGTCCTTTTCATTCGGGGCCTTAGTGGATAGGTTGTCCTGTACATTTGGGATGCTACAGGTCCCGAATCTTCCACATGTACCTCGAATGAAGGTAATTTTGCCAATCCTGGTAACTCATCTTCCAGCAGAACCTACTCTTTTCAGCCTCCAAAAATTTTCGCCGCTCCTTTTCTTGATTTTTTTTGGCATCGATTAATATGGTTTTCTTTTGTTTTCTGGTTCCACCCACGCAAAGCATAGGTTGTTTTCTGCCTCCGTTCCTTCTTCCTTCTTTTTTTGCTTGGCAAAGTCCATTTGTTCGTTCAATTCCATTTTTTTCAATTTTCTTCTTTTGTTTAAATTTTTTCCATGGGTCTGCGTAGGTGTATTTTTCTTCCCACAAGTTTTCAACCACCGCAACCCTCCCCCCCCCTTGCATGTGGAATTTCGCCTCAATTCGGGTGGGGGCGTCATCGGCGAAGCCATGCGCATGCGCTCGCCAAATTTCAGCCCAATTTCGGAACTTTGATATTTTGCCGAATTTCTGCCCATGGCTTCACCTATCTTCTTGGCTTCCTCGTACCCTGTCGAGCCGACGACCACTTTTCACGCGCTCTTCCGATTTGGGCGAAATTGGCCTCATTCGAAGCGGGGTTGAAGCGCGGTCAAGGCGCTTGTGGGCGGCTCCTCCGGCCAGGTATATTACGTCAGCAATGACGTGATCAATTTTTTCCTGGTCAATGTTTCCAAAAATCACTAGGTTACTCAAATCTCTCCGGATTTCGAGTTTTCCTACTGATCTTTTACCGCGGTAACGATGGGATGCCTCTCGATTGATCGCTTCCCCCATCGTCTCCTTTTTCCTCACACATGTGGGCGCTGTCGAGCTCTTCCCTCTGACTCATTGACCGACATGCGTGGGTAACGGAACTTCGCGTAGGCGAGGTTTTTTTTTAATTTTTCACATCCAATTTTCCTGCTTACTTTTTTTCTAAATTGATGAAAAAACATTTAACCTCGCCACGTCTGCCTTCTTCCATCCTGGGATCGTCTTTTTCTTTTTCCGTATCTTCTTCCTCGTTCTTTTTTCCTATCTTCTGGTCTTCTTCCTCTCCTTCTCGTTCCACCCTACCTTTCCTATGTTCAACCCGTTCCCCTCCACAACCCTCTACTGGCGTTATTTTTGCCAGTGGGGACCCATTCCGTAGAAAAATTTCCACAGTTGAGGAATTACAAATTCTAATCGGAAATTGTGCCCACTGTTGTCGCCGATACAAGCCCTTGGCGACGACCAGGTTTTCCAGGTGACCCTCTGTCTCGACCATAAAACAACTAGCCGTAGTTGGTTTCATGATCGAGCCAGTGATCATCCTTTCTGATTTTGGCGGAATTATGAAATCTCCGCTACATGTCACGTTTTGACGCGCCGCAATTTGCTCCATTTTTAAACTATATACAATTTTCTGTGCCTCGTCACACGTGAGATATAACGGCGTTTTCATTTTTCCTACGGTACACCACCCTCGTTCCTGGTCCAAAATTAGTTTCCCCGATTTTAATAAAATATCCGTCCCTGAAATTGGTACGCAATTTTCCCTCGTCTAAAAATTTCCTGTACTCCTTTTTACTCCTCCTTTTCAATGGCCTGGCATGTTCCTTCTTGACCTGCCATTGACCTGCCTGGACCAGCCTTCTTCGCGTATGTTCCTCCATCCTTTCAATTCGCTCTTCTTGTTTCCGCCATTGTGTTTGCGCCGTTTTCTGCCAGTTTTTATTGATTCGGTGAATTCCGTCTGCATCCGGCCCTGTTGTTCCTTTAACGACATTATTCTACCTAGAGTTTCCGACTCTTCTTCAATTGTAAAATCTTCATTTCTTGGCCCTTTCTTGTTCCAAAGGTGTTTTTACACTCTTCATTATAGATGTGTTTCGCCATCGCCTCGACTCTTTTATGTATGGTATCTTCCGCTGCTGAAGCTCTGTATGTGCTTGCCATCACATCATCTTCAGGAGTTATTGCCTGCTTCCACCTCTTCCTCAGCAACCGACCGGCTTCCTCCTGATCCTTAATTATCTTTCCCACAATCATCTGTAATCTCTGGAGAAATTCACAATGTGTTTCATTGATGTCTTCTTGTCGAATAGCTTCATTCAAGGTCTTAATCGTCTATTCTCCGCCGGCGTCGTGTGTCGCGTCAATTTGGTTCTTCCCGCCGCCTTCAGCAAGAATTCGTTCATATACGACAGCCAAATAATGGACTTAGCCTATTCCATCCTCTTCTGGATTAAGTCATTTTCCCGCTAATTATCCCTCTGAGGTTCTCGTAAAGCGTCCAATCTCTTCATTAACAATCTGCAGTCCCTTCTCCATCTCTCCAATGGTCGTGTTCCTGGGTAGTCCTATCTGATTTCTACCCTTATACAGAGACAAATCTCGTGCTTCCTGGTAGAAGTGATAGGACAACACAGTTTGCTCACCTGCCATTTATGTCCTGTTTCCGCCCTAACGGGTTACCGATTTTTAAAGTAATTAACAATCAGGCACTTAGATCTTAATTCCCTCGCCCCTTAATCACTTTCTACGAGTAATTATCGTCAATTACTCTTCGTTTTCTTACCGTTGTCTTCGTGAGTGGCCAATCTAGCGCCCCTTAAACCCAAATTTATGATACAAATAACCTGTGTTATCCAGTTCTGCTCTTCGTTAGTTTCTTTGCTCCTCTTCCTTCCTCTGTCTAAACTTCCACTTCCTGTAGTATTTACAAAATTTACACAATTTTTAATTTGCGTCAAAATTTTTATTCTTCGTACTTTTGGCGACAATTTTTTAAATTTTAACGTAATTCCGTATTTCCCCTCTAGAATGGTTGCAAATATTGAATGGCGTTATATGGGGAAGACGTGGTATGTAAAGCGGCCCAAAAATCCTTCAAAAATTTTCTCCCCTTCCACTTTCCCCATGGTTCACGGGCGCCTCCTAGTGACCTCTTCTAGACCGCGCGTACACCCTAAATCAATGTAATCCGCGTAAGTGGCCTTATAGTCCACTTAATGCAATTAAATTGTCCATTTTTTATAATTAACGCCCAGAGGGCACAAATTTACCCCTCCCCCCCGGGACCCCTTTTACCACTTCCTCCCCAAAGCCATAATGCTTATTCATTAAAATTAATTGTGTCTAAACTGGACACCGTAAGCGTAGGTTAAAGTGGGCTCTGTTGTCATTTCGCGTTAACCTCCTAGTGGTATATATATATATGTTTTAGTCCTTTTACCGTCTTTGTTATTTTCTTTTTTACATTCCGCCATCTCGCTGACCTTTTGTCCCTACCTTTGTATTAGCGCACGAAATAATGCAATGGGAAAAAACATTTTCTGAACGAAAACCGTTAACAAAGGAAAGTTTTGGTCAAAGACGCTTTAGACCATTCAGACAAAATCAATAAAAAATTACGTATACCGTAGTTATGGTGGTTTGCAAATTGGCAAAAGGGCTATTTTTCGAGATATGGTCGCAAATTTTCGGAAACATTTGAGAAAATGCGGAAAGTCGAGCTGAAGTGAATGAAAGTAAAACTGGCAGCTATGCAGAAAAGGTTGTTTTGGGACACTGGTACCACTTTTTTTTTATCTATGTCCACTTTTTCAATGTCTAAAGAGCTAACCATTAGGGTATTGGTATGGGAGACGCTGGTGGCGGAAGACATTGGTAACGGAAATCGTTGGAGATGGAAAGTGGACGCACAATTATCATTCTACTTCGCGAGTCATGAATTTCACCCCCTGGCTTGAGGAAGTTTGTCGCTGAGATGATCATTTGAGTGAATGAATGGAAGGAAGTTGGGCGATCCAGGCTGAATGGTCGAAGTGGTTTGGACGATACCCCGATTCTGTAATAATAAAATAGGAGTTTTTGAAATAAAAATAAAATAAAAGAGAGATACGTCTTATTCCAGCAAGAAAGAGCAGGTAGACCGTATCAATAGCAGCGATATTTTCACTCTGTGAATCTAGTATCACTAGACTTACACTGGTCTTCCGCGTGGGTTCCTACAGTTTCACTAAAACAAAAAAATACCCCACTGCTGAAAATATGCGACCCAGTCACTTGTTGCTTTTCATTAGAATTTATTTGTGAATGAGAAAGTTACTAGAAACACCTTTGAAAATTGTCATCTGCTCTCGACTATAACAAAAAGGGGGATCAATAATTTCATATCCCATTAGCGTTTTTACAATTTTACGATATATATCGAGTTGGGTCGTATTTATACACCCCGGGAGGCTGCAGGACTTTTTAATTTTTACGCGCGAATCGTTGACTCCCTCTTTCATTTTCGGGTGTTATATTCGCCCATGGGAATGAGTAATAACATTTTCATTCTTAAATTTTTCGGGTGTCCAATCTGGACACCGCAGTTTTTAATTTTACGTTTTAATTCGAAATTTTCTTTAGATTTCGCAATTTTAGATTTTGCAATTATGAGTTATGATATAGTATCTTAGGCTTTTAAAAAAATTTGCAGAAATTTTCTGAAATTCAACATAATAATGATATTTGAGTTGATTTACCCGGGTTAGGTTACCTCTGATCATCTATGTCATCACTACTTTCAAATCAGCTCTAGTTCCACAATAGTAAATCAAGCGACATTCTTTCACCGCGGCCATTATCACAGATGGATGGAGATAGAGGATATATGTTTATTTGAGATATGTAAAGTGAAGAATTAAATATGCTATATTAAAACGTGGAGCAAATGTATATTTTAATAAAAATTATATTTCGGACGTTGCGCGTCCTTTTATGTCTGAACTGCGTAAATTTCCAGTTATCATAACAGAACTCTTATCAAAATTATCAACACGCTAGGTTATCTATACCTCCCCCACGTGCTAAAGGGACTTGTTATTGGAATACATTTTTGACACTTAACAAAAAGGTTGTTTTAGAAACATCTTCATTTTACCAAAATCGGAATTTGTCGGGTTCAAAGTGTTCCGTAATTTTTACCTAACATTTGCGGGAGCACATTTTGACCATTCGATTATAGGCATGTTACAATTCACGAATAATTTTTGGTTTTGGAATGTATTAGGCCGATAATAGAAATACCTATTGTCCTTGGGGCTTAAAATAATATGCAGTATTGGCTTATTAGCCTTTTCATTCATAGTACAGTACGCACAAATACTTCCCTACAATACACGCGTATTTATGGGAAAAGTACTGATGATGATTGAAACCCGGCCGTCCGTGTATCTTCTTCTAAACGTTAATTACATCATTTATGCAGAATTTTGAAAATAATCTGTAACCCTAACCGGTTTACCTCCATGCATTTTAGAACATAACCACTGTACACCCTTTTGAGCAAATTTAGACTCATGACTCATCGCTAATAATATTACATCTCGAGATTTTACTTGTTTCCCTGTTATTGCGTCTATAAATTTTACCTCAATAAAAGGATGCAGTCTAGAAGAAAGAAATACGGAATAACACAATTAATCTGGGAAAGTTCGTAAACAGTGAAATCCAGTCAATATCCTGGTCAATTTTCCAACGTAAATGTTCGAAAGTTAATTTTTAGGTTAACTTCTGGTTGTAAATTTGGGCCTCAAGTTCTCTTAAAATCTGCCCCGTAGAATTTTATCTGGAAATACTGGTCAGCGTGTTGATATGTATGACAGAGCTGTCATAAACAGTAATTTTGAAGCCATTTGTTGACTAAAATTTATCCCACGCAGAAATATTATGACTCCCAATTAAACAACATCAACTTCCGGTTTTTAGGTATCACTTTCGGCGGTACTTCCGATCTAAAAATTGTCGTAAACCTTCGAGTAAAACGCGATAAACTGGCCGATCAATGAAAATAGGCTCAAATGGTACACAGGAGTTAAGATACTAATTAACAGTTACACCGCCAACTGCCATTTTAGTGGCATTGACCATGTTTTTAGCTTTTTTTAAGGCCTTAGACGTGGCTGAATGTTTGATTCACCCCCTGACCCCACCCTTAATTGGACGTGGGATTTTTTGGAACTATTTTTAGACCGTAAGTACGGCCGGAAGTGACAGCTGAAAACCGGAAGTTGATT
>SCLF01136968.1:0-10524 GCA_004367975.1 Mesochordaeus erythrocephalus
CTTATCCTTGTCAAAAACTATTGATTTCTACTATCACTAAATTGGATTCGAGCGGATAACAATGATTGATATGTCCACTCTTGATGTGTCCACTTTAACTCCCGAAGGTTAGAGTTAGGCGTAATTAGAACCTGACGAGCCCAAAACTGTCAGAATAGATGTGAATACAGTTGGCGCAAGGTAATTAAGGTAATTAGGGAATTGGTTTTAAAGAATTTATTAATTCCGCAAACATTTCCGCAAAAATATTCACTACTTTTCAAGTGAAATGGAAACGAATTGGAGGTGTCTCCGAAAATTTGTTTGTGAATTGGACACAATTACATTTGTCCTTAGTGAGGTATTTGTAGAAGTCTGATCTCCAAACTAAATATATCAGTTGATACTGTGAAACGATGGAAACGTCCCTACATTTTGTGGTCGATCTTGCCTAAGCGTTTTCGTTCAAATTTTGCCCAGAGGGTTAAAACGTGAAAATAAGTTGTTCAGGTTTTTCAGGGACGCCTATCCGTTCGCGAACATTATAGTACTCTAACCCTCATGAGCTCCAATTTTGAACTCTCCGAAGGACCACATTAAGAGTAATTTACTCCAGATTAAAAAGTATGGACTTGATGCAACAACATGGAAGTCCTTTATACCGAAAACAACAGTGCCAGAAAACTTTAAAATTCCAGTTAAATATTCTGACCAGATCGAGCGTATAGATAATCTTGGCCCATGCGATGAAAAAGATTACCGGGCTGCCTTCAATTTCCGATACAAAACGCTGAAGTTGATGGCAATGGAGTTTTGGAAGGACTATGTTCACAGTAAAAAGGAGGAAAGACGAATTGAGAACGAAAAGACAGAAAAGGCAATCATGCATTATGAAGGGAGGACCATTAAACGTGCCTTCGTCAGCTGGCGTACTAGAACGGAGGAGCAAAAACGGCGCAAAAAAGAAGCAAAGATAAAAATCGCGAAGATTTGGTGCATGAAACTTGCTAAGGTTTATATAAGTGGCTGGCGCAACTTTACGGTAAAACAACTTGATACCCGAAAATACTTCGAAAAGCTTGAACGTGGTGAAATTCACGAAGAAAAATTCAATAAGTTACTTGGTAATAAGGACGCAGACGTAATTTATAATCTCCCGCGGAAAATTGCTATCAAGATTTTTTCCTATTTGAATATTGAAGATTTATCTAAATGCCGTGAAGTATCAAGGTAAATTAATTCACAAGCTGTTTCGAAAATGCTTAGGTCTTCTACACGTACACCGAATTTTTGGAACATTTATCGTTACGTGTGCAGCTGTACCAACTAGTACAGATGCTTATATTTTCGCTAATTGTATCATGTTACGAATAGAAATTATTCGCTAAATACCAAATCATCCAATTATTTATTTAAACCTATGGACCTCGAAAGTCACATTGTCGAAAATGGACAAAATTTAATTTGACCTATACTGAACTTTAGTTTTTACGGGGTTTTTTTCAGTCGATTTTTAGCGAACATACCTTGGGATCTTGGCAATTTTTGTGAATCATAACAAAATAGAAAAGTGAAAAATTCGTGATTTTGTTACTTTTTGAAATTTGTGTACTTTAGAAATCCATTTTTGGGCTATAACTTGGTCACGGGTTATGAATTCGGGCTCGGTTCATTGAGAAGAATTGAAGCTGGAGTCATGACGCGTCGAATAAGCCCACCTTCGGGCCAATCGGACATACTTTCCGAAATCATATTTTTGTATTGTAATTTCCATAAACTTTCATAATATTTTAAAGTGTCCAATTTAACCTGAAATTAGACCCATTCGTCGCGCATTCGACTGCTACATTTCTTCTCAAGTGATCCCAGGAGAAAAAAAAGCTAACCGGTGCTTGCGTTAACGACTGTTGTCCAAAAGAGACCTAATTAACAGACATCAATGAGAAAAAAACACTTTAACCCTCTTAGCAGCATTTACTCGACTTTGCTTCGACAAATTTGACCACGATATGGTCATAGGAAACTAGCGACTAATTCACTACTCAAACATACTGGTAGTTTTCCACAAATATAATAAATTATGAATCATCCACTATTTTCCACTATTTTTAAAATAATGGGCGCGCGAGGCGCCTTTTCCATCTCTAATAAAGTGATGTGTTTTGATTAATCATCGATTGGCATATCGAGAACTGATTGTTAAAAATATTAATGTACTCCTTCGGAATCTATTCAAAAAGAAAAAATACGATTGAGCCAGTTGGACTCGAACCATCGACACATTTAAAAAAATATGCGCTCTACGTCAAATCCCTCTCCGCCATCGAAACGATGACGTCACGGTAAATGCTAAAAATGAGGTCCACTCAAAGCCGGATTTGAAGACAATAAGACAAGTTACAATATTGGCCTGGAAGCAGAAATGTTTTTTGTATGGATAATTTTAAATTCTAAATCCTAGGGATTATGTATCAAAAACTGTAGCCATTTTCGTGGTGCAAAAACCACATCGTGGTACGTTTTGTTAAGATGGTTAAATATAGCTACCGGTTAGTGATCATAATTTCATGCTCAAATGCTGTAATAGAATTATAATTGGTCACCTGATTAAATCCACGATTTCCTTGTTTTGCTAAGTATGTTTAATTATGCACACCACAAGCGAATTTCTACAAAGTTAATACAAACATTGGAAGCATGAAGCCATATCCTTCGAGGCATATAAATTTGATTTTAATATATCCATGGTAATCGTGCTAAGGGAGAAACCGTTATATAGTTTGAATTTTAGCTAATGCAATTACATTTTTGCTTACTGTGCGATTTTTAGAAGGCGAAAATTTCATTAAAAAATGTGCATTAGTTTCCAAGAGAGATGCAAACTAAGAGAAGGTGTTTCCGACAAAATAATTCTGAACTTTAGACTAATTACGTTTTTCCTTGGTAAGCTATTTCTAGAATACTTATCTCCAAGCTATATATATCAGTTGAAAGCATTAGCCCTTAGCTAACTAACGCTGACAATTTAATTACAAAATATTCATTAGTTTCCAAGGGAGATGGAAACGAATAAATATCAATTTGCTTTCGCCATCGTAGTAAAAAACCCGATGGGTGTGAGCCCCATCCTTTTTATTTGTACCACATTTTTACACTAAATGTATGAGTTGAAACAGATTTCCCCGTTCCTTTCCTGCTCTCCACTGCCTGACTTCCACATGTTTCACCGTCATTCTTAGATTCATCGGAAAATTGCCCACCAGATGTCTCTGATCTGATATTAAGACCCTTCTGATGTGTCTGAGCTGTTTTCATGTCTTACTAGATTATTTCTGACTAGACCGTCCCATTTTGCTTTAATTTCTTCTAGTCTACCCGGTGGCTGCATGTTCGTTCTTTTCTTTGAAGTTCTTCCCTTATTTCCTGTATCCATCACCAGTATCTTCCCTTGATTCCAAGAAGACCTTGGTTTGTCTACTCCCCAGTATAGAGCCTTCACTAGTAGCTTCATCCACTCACCGCTAGAGAATCTTTGGTAATAGAACTACTTTACCCGTAGACACTCCATCAGCAGAGACCCACCCCTACTAACCTTCATCTACTTGTCAGCAGACATGCTTCCTTAGTCGAGATACTCTGCCAGTAGAGACTATTATTCTCCCTCTTTGGGTTCTGGGGGAGAAGTCCTTCTCGGGCTCAGACCTATGCAGCCCTCCACACCCCTCAGATGAAGAAAGAGGAGTAGGAAAAAATAAGGAAGTTGCGAATATTGAGAGTTACTTACAATTATATGCTCTTAATTTTTGTTGTTCGGATAAATAGCCATAGGGGAAGTATCTATCCAGTTTATTTTCCTTTTTGTGGGTTTACGTCCGGTCAAAATTCGTGGTCCAAAAGTATCCTAAAATGCGCACAAGAAAATTCTGTTTAGAAGTACAGCTCGATGGTTTCCATACTGGGACACAGCTGTCTTAAATCGTAAAAATATTAATTTTTTAATGAGTCGTTTCTGAAGTACCTCTTGGTAGTTAAATTTTTGAATCAATAATTTTTGAGGCAATAATTTGGTATGATTCCCGATAAGAAATTGTTGTTTTTAGATTTTTAGCTACTACTGATGGTGCTACTTCCGGTATGGGACTAAGTTATAAAAAACGGAACGATTTTTAGGTGGTACTGTTAGGAACATTGGGCATAGGACCATTCTAACATAAGTTACGGACCGATTAACGGTAACTTGTGGTTAAATAGACAGATTGCAGCGTTTGGCTTAAATCGCGTTTCAATTTACGATCGAATGGTACGTCTCTTTTAAAAATATCTATTTTAGTTTTAACACAGTACTTTTTAACCCTTAGCTATCAAACGCTAAAATGTCATTAAGAATATTAAGGCATTCTGGAGATACATGCTAAAAGGTTGCACCACCCGGATTGGCGGAAATAGAGCGAAAATTCAGTTTTCGGGTTATTACGCTACTTAAAGTTGCAAAAAGTTATTTTTTTTGATGAACTCGATACACACCAAATTCCAAGGTTTTGAAACGTTATATTGGTAATGAGTTAATCTTTAATCATGCAATATTTCAAAACGATACCATGTATGGGTTTCGAGAAAAATCTGAGTGAATAGTCGATCATCAAATGAGGTAAGGTGTGGTATCCACTGAAACAGGAAAAGTGGCATCCACTGGCTAAAATGGTCCAGCTAAATTTCAGCCGATTATAGCTTGTTAACCAGTATATACCCTGATCGAAATATCCTGTGGATACCCTTTAGGGACATAATGTCCTCCGCTCTTATTTTCCATATCAATTCAAAACGGAACAATATTTTCCGTTGAAAATTTGAACGAGGGAAGCTCTGCTATCTGGTACCGATAAAGTATGAAACATAAGAATGCAACGGTTATACACGTAAAATGTCATTCAAATAATAATTTCTCGATTAAATTGTATGCCTAGAAATCCAAAAAATTCAGGGTGCCTAGCTTAATAACAGATATGTATTGTTAGTAATTATTATAAATTATTTGGAATTATTTGATACTCGTTCGTTATTATTCTTCGTATGGCAATTATAAAATTTCAAATTTTTCAAAGTGTCTGATTTCCCCCAAAATTGATCTCATTCAACGCGCACGGATGTTCACTACATTTCTTCTCAAGTGGTCGACCCCGAATTCCTAACCCGTTATGTAGTTATAGCCACTAGAAGTCAAAAATTTGGGCACTACGTCTGATTGGCTCAAAAGTGGGCTTATTCGACGCGCCATGACTCCAGCTTCAATTCTTCTGAACACGTGACCAAGTTATAACTCAAAAATGAATGAAATTTTCAAAAAGTGACAAAATCATGAATTGTTCAGCTTTCGATTTGTTGTTATTTAAAAACCATACCAAGATTCCAAAGTATGTTCACTAAACATTTTACTCGAAACAACTGCACAAAAACTAATGTTTGGGAGGCTCAACGTAAATTTTGTCTATTTCGAGGACCATAGGTTTAGAACGAATAGTCGGTGTACGTTATTGATACTTTTAGTGGATGCCCTGGGCCTACTTAATCTAGTGCAATTTAGTTTGGTGGGCTGCCATTCCATCATGAGTTAAAATTGACGTTTAAAGAAAGGTCAATTTTCACGTTTTGAATTTAGGGGTGTTAACGGTAAGACGCGTATAATTTCGGATAGTCTGGGACCAGATTCTGAACCGCAAGGAAAACCTCTATCTGACCCACTAAGTCTCGTTAACCGATCAGTTGCTCCCTGGTATAGGGGGGAGTAGCTTTGACAGGCGGCTTAGACACAGCTATACCGTAAATTCAATAAAACCTGCAATATAAGAACGTAATTTTTTTCTATGCCAACGAGTATACCCAAAGAAAGACTTGGAGTTGTAGTCGGAAAACGGTTGGATTTCTGAAAAACATGGAGACTACTTCTGTAAATATTTAATAAAAAATGTTGTGTACAACCTAGTTTAGTTTAGCGTCAAAACTCATACACTAGTGTCTAGAGTCCCCCCTGAGGGGTCTAGAGAGCAAAAGGTCGGTTATCGGGACTTAGTGGGAAGAATCAATTGTACGCACTTTTGGTAATGTAAAACTTTGATCGTGATGCCAAACCCTATAACATATCAAATTTTAAGGATATTTGATAGATTTTCTCATAAACCCGTTATGTAGCTAAATCAAAAATTTGACTTCGTGACGTATGTCGGATTGGCGCGAAATTGGGCTTATTCGACGCGCCATGACTCCGGCTTCAATTCATCTCAGACGACCGACTCCGAATTCTTAACACGTGACCCATTTATAGGCCAAAAAAGGTACAAATTAGCAAAAAGCCGCGAAGACCCGGACAAGGTCCCAATGTATGTTCAATAAAAATTTGAGATGCAACAGATGCAATTAGTGGTATACTAGGGGGGGGGGCGTCGAAGTCAAGGGTATTGATTTTGGCCATGTGACTTTCGAGGTCCATAGCTTTAAAATGCAGTATGTTTTCGATACCTTTATTGGATTCCCAAGCGCCTAGGTAATCTAGCACGGTTTAGTTTGGTGAGCTGCATACCCACATGAGTTAAAATTAACGGATTTATAAAAAAGGTCTTTTTCACTTTTTAGCGGTTTTCTGGGGGCTAACTGTACGAAGGAGTATAAATTTGGACATTCTGAAAATAGATCCGGAACCGAAAGGAAAAACTCTATCAGACCCACTAAGTCCCGATAACCGATCTCTTGCTCTCTAGACCCCCCGGGGGGACTCAAGACACTAGTGTATGAGTTTTGACGGTAGGAGCTCGCTTTTAATTTATTAATTTTCTCTGGGTAACCATGTTGGTACAGAAAAAATAATGGTCTCACGTTGTAACCGTTTGATTTCTTCAAAAATAAATCAAAAGTGGATATTCAACAACAAATTTTCTATGGATGATAAGACCGTCATGTTTTGTCTGCAACGACAATGGTACAAAGGCAAAACACTGACAAAATTTGGATTTTGTAAATCGCTTGAATTTTAACAAAAAGCGTGAAAACGCTTTTGATCTGCCAAATTAGTTACACTGGACGTTTTTCATCGGAACTATTGAAGGGTATTTGAAAACCCTATAATAAGTTAAAATTTCAAGCAGATCCATATATTCGTTCTAGAGATATTTGCGAAAGAAGAGCGTTTTTGACGTGTTATGTCCCTTCGGGGTATCCACTGGCTAACAATTTTCCACTGTTCATTTACCAGTTAACACTATATTAATTGTATTTTCCAGGGAGTGGTCGATTATTGTCCAATCTCCATCGCTATGGGGAAGCATTGACTACTCCGAGTGCAGACGTAAAATCGATGATATTGGAGCCAATTTTCATTCCTGTATTTCAAAGTTGTATCTTTCCAGACTTAATCTTTCAAAAACATTTGGTCATGGATATCAAACATAAAATTGTGGGAACTGTTGAATAACCAGTTACATGCTCTTGTGTAGTCGGTATTGTAAGCATTTTTACTTTGCTAGATTTTTGGAATCTTTAGTTTAAGACCATCAGAAGGAATTCTAACGAATTGTTGCCTCGTGGCTCAAATTATATATTATTCTTCTTATATATTATATTCTTTATGCGTACGAGCTGAATTTGATAATGCATTTAATCTATGAATGAACTACAGTTGCGTCACAAAACGTGTCTAGTCGTATATTTTCTTCGTCTCACCGGAAAATCAATGAATAGTTTTTAATAAAAGGTTTACCATTAGAAAGCTAAACGTTCACCGTTGAAATGGTAAACATTTTATTAAACATTCATTGATTTTCCGGTGAGACGGCTCGAGAAGAAAATATAAGACCGGACACTTTTTGTGACGCCACTGTAACTGTTGATAGTATAATCAATAAACTATCAAATGTTGGAATTGAATACGTTTAAACAATTGGATATTGTATAGACATCTCCTAGGCAACTAATTGTACCTAACAGGGTAGTGGACCCGGTTTAAAGTCCTTAACAGTGGTTGAAGGTTTGATTGACACCCCCGCCCATAAATTGTAGGTTGAATTTTTTGCAACAATTTTAGCCGGAAAAAATGATTTTTTTTTTGAATCGCGAATCAGACCAAGTTGTCGGCCGAGATGATCTATAGGACTTAGGGAATGACACATTAAAAAATTCAGCTTTTTTAAATTTAAGATAGCTGTCTTAGATAGGAGAAGAGAGATTAGTGAGTAATGATTTTGGAATCAGGATGAATTAAGCTAAACGTAAAGAACCAACCAGAATTCAGTAACATGAAACTTCTGAATGAAAGCGCGTGCATTTTATTCTCTTTTTATTTAATTTTATTTATTTAAAACAGAGTTTTAATGAGTTAAAGAAACGGTAAAGCCCAGAGAAACCTGTGGTGGTTTATTGGAGAATTTACGCGAATTTACGTGTAAAAAAATATTGGAAAACGAGAAAAATGAATGGTTACTTCATTCAGACTGGGAGAAGTCATGTGAGACGGGAAAGGAAAGCTGGGAAAAACTCCAGCATTGCGTAGCTTTGCAAAGCGTTTTTTAGTCGTCTAAATAAGTTAGGCGAGAACATGGAGACAAGGCAAAGGACATAGAGACTTTCTGGAGTTAGCAACCTATCAGATAAGGTGTGAGAGCCTAAGTTGGTTAAGGTGTTAAGTGGTCTTAAAATTTAGACGATAAGCTGACTCTATAGTTATTTTTGGGAAAAACGTGACGCAGCATATTTTTTAGGTTCATCTGAATTGGAATGAAATATGCTCCTAAAAAACCTAAAAAATATGCTAATTTCAGTGGGTAGCAGTCCTGGGACGTATTGCTACCTGGACTCACCTAATGAGGGAAATTATCTATGGATTGAGTCTAAAAATCCTGCCTAAAGTTTTCAACTTTAAACTAGTTGAACTTTTCTATTTTAATAGTAAAGTTGTCAGCATTGGAATTGCTGATGTAGGTAAAAATCCTGCATTTAAGTTATACTTAAAACTAGTATCATACTAGTGGAACTTTTCTATGTTAATAGTTAAGTTATCAGCATTGGAATTGCTGATGCAGGTAAAAATCCTGCATTTAAGTTATACTTAAAACTAGTATTATACTAGTCGAACTTACTGTCTCAAAACCGCCACCCGATAGAGATTTGGGATATTTGTTAAAAGTTAATTATTTCTGAAGCAATAATCCTAAAGAATTATTTACACGATATTCAATTTATATAAAGCTGAGAAAAAGATAAGTATTGCCGATTTTTAATTCGTATCCTAATTTAACTAATTGATGAACATTATCAGTACTAAAGTAAATACGAATACACTAGTTAATGACTAACTACGCATAGGGCAGTTTTACATTCCCCTCGTCATCCCACTATGCGTTCCTTGGTTGCTAATGAATTCTGGTCATCGCTGACCATTTTTGGGGAAACTAGTATTTTACGGAATTTCTATCATCAGTAATATTAGGTCGAATCCAGATCAAAGAGCCTAAATACACATGTGTGCGTCTACTCTGGGATACTATTTGCGTGTACGGGTTATCAAGTTCTGTAATCGTACATATTCAATTTAATTTAAAGACAGTTTGATATATTGAAAGCAGTGACACAGTTTCAGCAATAACGTTGGACGTATTGATTCTCGAAGCGGCGCCCAATCTAAATACACCTTGTCTGAAGAAATTCATCACCGAAAAACTCAAGCTTGCGATTCAAAATAATCAATTTCCGGTGTTTAGTTGTCACTTCCGGCGCTACCTCACGTGTAATTTAAGGGCGGGTGAGGGAGGTTAATCAAACATTCGTAAAAACTCTAAAAATGGGGTCCATGGAACAAAAATGTTTAAAAATCTGCCTAGGAGATATCTATCATTTGAAATTATTGTATTAAATAATAAATTATAAATACCTGATCGAGAAGTGCGTCCATTGATAAAAAGCCAACCCTATTCATATGGATATGTGCCTGCAATATCCGAAAATGGTATCGTGTGGATGTTTTGAGTTGTCGCAAGAGGCCGCACGTGTTCTCAGATTCCTGGATAAATATCATTATTACATATCCTTATTAGTTTTTACAACTTATTAAAAGGAAAACAATTTGACATTCGTTACTTTGTTTAAAATTAATACCGTAACTAAAGAGAGTACCGTTTCAAAAGAGAAAGACCATTAGATCGCTAAGTACCGAATGTTCAATCGTGCAAAATTTTAATGCAATTCCGCGTACGCCTTAGGAGATAATTACGAACGAATACCACTTACCGATTTAAATGTCTAAATTTTAATGAAAGGCGGATCACGTCAGTAAGCCATCTGAATCGTGCTGATTACACGATTCCAGCCACAAACTGGTAGTCATCATATCAATGTCAACACTCATCACATTAATGTCAACACTCATCGCTCAATGTGAACACTCATCATATGAACACTCATCATAATAATGTCAATACTCATCCATTAATGTCAACACTCATCGCTCAATGTGAACAC
This sequence comes from Mesochordaeus erythrocephalus, assembly GCA_004367975.1. Taxonomy (NCBI): domain Eukaryota; kingdom Metazoa; phylum Chordata; class Appendicularia; order Copelata; family Oikopleuridae; genus Mesochordaeus; species Mesochordaeus erythrocephalus. Next base: position 10,480 of record SCLF01136968.1, read on the forward strand.
TCATCATATCAATGTCAACACTCGTCACATTAATGTCAACACTCA
>SCLF01137080.1:0-10524 GCA_004367975.1 Mesochordaeus erythrocephalus
TCGAAGTGATAATCAACAAAACAATCATCTGAGAGATGATTTCTCATGAAGCGGGGAGCCCGATTTAACTCGCTGCAATACACGACTATATAACTTGACAAAAATACAAATGGCAGTCGAAATACGTGTTAGTATTTTCTTTAGCTCCTTAGTGGTTGTAAAAGTTTTAAATTTGGAGTTTTTGGTGATTTCACTTCTCTTACGTCTAACCGGTCGGTTTCCATATTTAGTATAAAACTGATCAATATAAGATCTAGGCGTAAATTTTGCATGTTAATGCCATGCGCTCGAATTTTTCAACCACCGTATAGTTCCTGGTGATATTCCCACAAGTAGATAATACATTTCTAGTTGGTACTGAATTATTATTCGCGGTCTTGCGGGAAATAACTAAGCTTGGTAAGCTAACATGTGCAAATGTATCTAGAAATGTTGCTTTAATAGGTTCGCTATTTTAACCAGACAACTAATAAATTAGTTTGTTAGCCAATTTGGACGTGGTATGAATGCGGTATCGATAGATTTTTAATTTGATGTAATTTAGAAGATTTTGATGGATCACATTTGTCGCAGTTGAAGATATACTTAGCGACTTGTGGGTATTTTCCGTACATTTTCCATACATTTTCGGTATATTTTCCGTATATTTTCCGTATATTTTCCATATATTTTCCGTATATTTTCCGTACATTTGTCATACATTCTCCGTGTATATGTTCAATTCGGCTATCATTTTCCGCGTGGATTCATGCTGGTGCAAAGTCTTTAGCAGTTATCCTCAAAAAATCTTGGACATACTGTATATTGTCCACTACGATACATTTATTTATCTATACGGATTCCAACTCTGCTAATTTTAAAATGTTAAGCACCTGTGGCAATATTCATATAATTTAGTTACACCTGATATTTTATCTGCTATGGGAATATTTTAGCTATTTAGAATATTTTATTTCGATGTTTTTCCAAAAGTTAATACTTTGTTCTCATCGTGTATATTGTATCGGCTTATTAGACTTGCAAGAAAAAAGCTTGGTATTTTACCTGACGCATGCTTAGAATAGTAAAATGCTGATACAAATAAAAGGTCTCGTAAAGCAAGAAGTAATCTAGAGATTCCTATTTGCCCAATTTTGATGGTAAATTGTAGTTGATATCCTATCTACTATTAAATATACAAAGCTATTTCTTCATAAATTGTGAATGGTACCATGTATCTATAATTGTCAATCATTGGTTGAGTACCGAAAAATCTGCTCTATTTGGTGAAAATTTCCTTTTTTTGGTTTATTGTGAAGTTTAATAGTTTAATTTCCCTTAGCACAAAATTTACGAAATATTCCTATATCGTGAATTGCTGCGACTTAATTGTGGCTCCGAATATGTGAGTACCAGTACCATTAATGCGCCAATTAATCTTGCATGGTATTGATGTGATAGTGCTAAAATGGTTTGCTGCATAATAGGTAAGTTAGCATTAAATATTGATACATTTGATCCAGTATATATTATGGGTTGCATCCTAAATGGATTTGGTTTACAATTTTAAAGCAGTGTTTTTATGACAAAGAATGGATTATGAACTTTGACCGCTGCAGTCATTTGACTGACTGTAGTCAATTAAAACCGTTTGATCGACTCCGTGAATTATTGTTGTTGTTGGGTGAATGGTATGGGCTTTGTGATCTATTGCAGATCATAGTACGTCATAGTGATGTATTTGTAGAATTCGTCTTCGAATCATTTGCAATTTCATTTTGCGTAATACCCGTCTTCCATGTTAAGATCTATTTTCTTGAGTCGCACTTTAGAACTAGTTTCAGATCGGTCTGATATATTGGGATGTGTAGTTAAAATTATTCTTAATTTCTAGGTATCGATCCTTGTTTTGAAGTGTCGGTGGGTACTGTTGCTGTACTAGTATCACGCAGTTGTGTGTACATCATAGACTGGTAATTAGGTGTCATTATCTGACCCCTATTACCCATATTTTAGTTCTTGGTCGGTGATATTATATCATTAAACCCACTTATAACTCCAGTTGGTACGAGAGCCAAACTAAAATGACGTTCTTAGACAACTTCGATTGACATACAATCTTGACATCGTTCTGATCTATATTTTATAGATTTATACTTATTATCGTCCATAGTTAATTTAGCTTTAGGATACTTATTTTTGCTTATCCAAACCATTTTGATGCAATTTTGTTATTCTTAGATATTTGTAGATTGTAACCAGTTTTTTTTGGGAGGCGTTGGTGCTTTTACTGCTGAGGGCGGGCTGGATGGAGATAAATCGGTTGGCAATTCACTATTATTGATTAAAATGATAAAAAATAAGCTTTTGGTTCGTCGATTCATTGGTAGCATAACGGATTTTGCTTATTTAAAACACGTGTGTGGCTTACATGTTGAACAAACGTTGACGAGGTCAATTGGAACATTCTTTTCATAAAGAAAAGTCATCGATAAACTCGTCCGTACATTCAGCAATTTTCAACTGAAGCACATGTTGCTACCATAATAGTATAACTTATGGAACAGCTGTTACTTATACTATTCCGGGCTAGAACTGCCATTTCCAAATTTGGCCTTTTTTGGTTCACGTTCATGGCCATTTTGGGCCCGAAGTTCCCTCAATATATGAGGAAGTCACGTATTCGTGCGCATACAAAGCTTTCTTAAATAGTAAAAAAGTGGAGCTCTTTAATCCATTAGTGTAAGGTTTCAAATCCCTCCCTGAAGCACGGTTTCGAACTTCTTGATAAGGTTGTTGATTTTGGTTTTGCTTTCGGTTGTATGGTAGGAAACGTTCCAGTGCTCCGCATACTTGAGAAAGTATTCATAATGCTCCCAAGACATTTGGTGATAGTCATATATTTTCTGCTCATTTTTAAGCATGTAATTCCCGACCTAAACAGGTATTAATATGTTATGCGAAAATATTTACAGCGCCGGAGTGAATTTGGCAGTCGTATTATTTGTTCTGGAGCCGTCGATCTAGAAAATCCATGAATGTTTACCATTAGAAAGCTGAACATTTGATTACATAATATTCATGGACTTTCCCGAGAGACGGCTCGAGCAAAAACAATACGACTGCTCAATTTACTCCCGCCGTCGTAGTTAGTTCACTATTTCGTGAAATTTACGACTGCTGGACAAAAGTTATAGAGTGCTCTTTATACGTGTTGTCTTCAAGTTCTCACCAATATTCAGATACGGGACCGTGATAACCAAACGAAACTACACTGCTTTGGTTATCGCGGTCCATCGGGTTTTCACCCACCAGAGGAAAGTAAAATTGTTATTTTATTCGTCCGAAACCATTTAGTATGATATATTAATTCATCCGAAACAATGCAGCATAGTGAACTTAGGTACCTAGACGACATAATTAACAACTATTTGCGAAATTAATAAATTCTTTAACCGCCAAGTTTGTGCCAGCAACGCTAAAATGGCATTTTACGGATACTAGGATACAAACTATCCCCAATTTGACCTCCCCTGACCCCGTGTCAAAAACTTTCGGGACGACTTTTAAGCTTATCGCCATTTCCGATGGGGCTCTAGAAACGCTTCATATTTAACTAAAATGAAATGTTTTTTCATTATTTTTTTATTGCTCACGGTACAAATCGGCACAAATTCAGCGTATTGTTTTCTACTATTTCGGCCTGTTGTTGTCGTGGTAATTTTGTGCCAGATTGTACCGTGAGAAAAAAATAGTGCGTAAAGTGGTGTATGACATCAATGACTTTGATCGTACCAAACATTAGTTTTTATGCACTTATTTCGAGCCAGTTTTTTAGTTAACATACCTAGGGATCTTGGCATGTCTTCTAAATCATACCAAATCAAAAAGTGAAAAATTCGTGATGTTGTCACTTTTTGAAAATTTGTAGTTAGAAATCCCATTTTTGGCCTATAACTTGGTCACGTGTTGAGAATTTGGGGTAGGTACTTTGAGAATAATTAAAGCTGTAGTCAGGACGCGTCGCATAAGCCCACTTTCGAGACAATCGGACATTGTTAGTGGCTATAACTACTTACCAAATTTATCAAATACTGTTAAAATGTGATATGTTATATGGTTTGACTCCACGATCAAAGTGTTACATTAACAAAGTGCGTACAATTGTCTCTGCTCAAGTTATGGGCTCAAGTTATTTAGATACTTTTGTAGAAACTACCTTTCTAACAGGGCAGATGAAATATTTGTTTTTTTTTATGAACCGCAACATTGTTAATATAATCTTTCTCGCACACTTTCTCTCTAACTTCGACAGCTCCATTATATATTCAATAAAAATAGTTGGATACAATATAAGAACGTTATTTTTTTTCTACGCCAACAATGATAGGCAAAGAAAATAATAAATTGAAACCGAGTGCGCACGGCTAAAATAGTTGGAGGTGTAGTTAGCAAACCGTTGCTACGGATAAAATAGATGATTTCTGCAACAAAAAAAACGGACGCTACTTCAGTGTATATTAAATACAAAATGTTATGCGCATGGTCTAACCGTGATTTTTTGTCCATAAAGACAATGATGCAAAGACAAAGCACAGGTCTGAGATAATTGCAGTTAAATTTTGCAGTGCGCTTGGATTTTCGCCGAGAGCGAGAAAACGCTTTTGGTCATCCCAATTAGTTATACAGAACGTTTTTCGTCGGGACTAATTTTGTATCAAGGGTATTTGAAATCCCTACAATAAATTAAAATTTGAAGGAGATACGTTCGTTCATTCTCGAGATATATGCGAAAGAAGAGCGTTTTGGACGCGTTTTGTTCCTCCACGGTATCCACAGGGGAGGTTTCCATCGTATCGAAGTCTGATCTCCAAATTAAATACATCAGTTCAAAGCGTCAACAGTCAGCTAACTAATGCTCAAAATTTTATTAAAAAATATTCACCGGCTTCCAAGTGAAATGGAAACGTAGAACGATTCGATACGATGGTAAAAATTCCAATGGGTGTGTCCATCGTTACGAAAGGTGAGACGAGTGCCTAGTTCTTATCAAATCTCAATTACACTACCTTTGCGACGACTTTGGACTACGATGACCAGATGAAAATTGTCAAAAATCGGGTTTTTTTTTCAAAGTTGTGGATCTCCAATGTAAGTTTGAAAACAAGTGCTTGTCCAATAATTGTCAAACATGTCCCCCCTTGTTGGCTAATGTGGATCACCGGGGGGGGAGTCATTATCTTTAAAAACGGATAATCTCTAGCGTTTGTCCGAATTTCTTACCAGATTATCTAAATTTTAGGGCGTATCCCTACGGTCTAAATTTCTGAAAAGCAGGACACGAGAAAAAAACAGGACCAGAAAAGTGCAAATAAGTTTTACGTCCCGTTTTTTTTTGTGGTTTTTTTTGTGGGACATCTACTCGGGGAGTAACCGAAGTGGTCGGACATTCTACTAGAAAGCCTGTGGAGTCCGATACAGACAAGATAGGAATACGATTTTTACATATTCCGGCAGAGTTTTTGATGCTGTATCGTCTTGTTATATGTTAAACACAAAATTAATAAAAACGACACTTTCGCCTATGATACATATATAATTAGAATCAGAATATGTAAGAACTATATTTTTAGCGTATCTGTAGCATGCACGGGAAGGATATAGTTTGGCAATAATAAGCTCCATGCGTTCTCACGTCTGTCAAAACTGCCCCCCCTCTATGCCCTAGTGCAACTAATCGGGTAACAAGACTTAACGGGTCTGCTAGAGTTTCTCCTTGGTGTTCAGAATCTGTTCTCAGACTATTCGAAATTATACAGCGTCGTTCAGTTCACACCCCCCTAAAGACGTAACGTGAAAAAGACCGAAAGACCGAACTAAACAGCATTAGATTAAGCAGACCCCGGGGTATCCAATTAAACTATCGGAAATGTACTCAGAGGCTTTAGGTTAGGTTTTTAGAATTGAAGCTGGGTAATAACGCGTCGAATAAGCCCACTTTTGAGTCAGTCCGAGATACTTCCCGAAATCACATTGTTGACTTCCCGTGGCTATAACTACATATCGGATTAGGAATTCGGGTCGACCACTTGAGAAGTAATGTAACTGACATCCGTGCGCGTAAATGCGACCAATTTCGGGGTAAATCAGCCACTTTAAAAATGTGAAATTGTATGGCAATTTAATATAGACGAACGAATAGGTAACAATTAATTACAAAAAAAAATTACTAATAATACATATATGTTATTAAGCTCGGTATCCTGAAATTTTGGGACTTCTAGCCATATATTTGACCGATAAAATATTATGTGAATGAAATTTTACGTCATAGCTTCCCTCGTTCAACGGAAAATCTTGTTCCGTTTTGACTTGAGCTGGAAAAGAAGAGCGGAGGACATTTGGTCTCTAAACGGTATCTACAGGAAATTTCGCTCGGGTATCTACTGGTGAACACTTTATAAGGTACGTTTGCATTTGACAGCCCGTTTGCCAATCTTAATTTGCAAAATCATTGCAAGGATCCCACTTCAAGGAGGAAGTGATAGACTTAATTCTACTAGAATTTTCTATAGCCATAGTTTGCGAAACATTTTCAGAATTTCTAAATTTGGTATATTCTGCATGTAAATACACACGAACTTTAGTTTCATATAAGGCGGACGGAATGTCAAATATTGGATACGAGGAAGTGAACCTACGAATGATAAATCCAAAAATCTCCGTCCAAAAGGAAACTTTTCGTCAAGGTTATCGACAACCAGTTTTTATCCGAAAAATATATTTAAGCCTGTTAGCGCCAGGTGTTTCCTCGATAAATTGATTTAATCGTTTACGAATTCCATGAGGTGAATAGTGATTAACCGGCTTCAATTTTCTAGATATCAATGTTCCCTCTTGTTTATGAATTGAGAATAGGAGTAAGACTGACTTTAAGATTTAAACCGTTCTACGGAACAACTCATACAAACCAGGCCATTTTAGTTACAGAGTTTTATAACTAGTACACATAAATAGCATCCTACAGTAGACGAGCGGATGCGTATTTAAGGTATGTAATCTGAACTAAACGTAGTAGTCCTGTTGATAGAAATTTCGTATTTTTCTATGACGTACATATTATTTTCAGGGTGACTAGATGTTCCGCATCATGCGGGACGTCACATCTGTGATAAGTCCTAGATTTAAATTTGAAATGAAATGACTCTGCATGATATACAATTATATTACTGAATACATATTGAAATCAACTGTAAAATGTTAAACGCGAAAATTTAATATACCTCCACCTAGTGTTGTCCCCTAATAGTGAGGGGCACCAGCATATTGATCGTGAACACAATGTATTGAAAAGTGTATACCGAAAGTATATAAAATGGTGTAATGTTCAACAAACTGGTACTGTAAATACAAGCTGCCTTAGAATGCAAGCATTCTGAACGGCACAAGCAGCTTGCTTTAGATATTCATATATCAAAATATATATTCACCCTTAGCAGTTTTGAAAACAAATATTCGATCTCTGGAGACTGCGCCCCTAGCTAAACTGCTTGTACACACAAATTTTAATTCTGGAGATGTATATTATTAGCCATAATAATTGGCTCAAAAGGTGCACAGGGGTTACTTTTTGAAAAGGGTGCACAGGAGTTAACATGGGATTATCCAATGGAGTGACCTTTGTGGATTGAATGCTGGGGAAGAATTTTGGAGTAGCAATAAGTTTTCACCAACCTGAGAAATGTCAAAGACGTCACTGTTCACCGAAACGTTAATATGATGCTGGAAAAAACTCCTCACCCCGATGGATTTAAGTTGAATTTGGTTTAGACCAGTCACTAAAATGCCATAACAATTTACTCCCACGTTTATGCTTTAAACACGTCTCACGTTTTTGACCGATTGTATTTGATGCGGTTGACTATCATTTCTTGACCAACAGTGTGTATTTCCCTTTTCCGTTGCTTACGTTAGTATTATAGAAAAGTGGTTGTCCCTGAGAAGCTAGAGGATCCAGCAAAATGAAGAAATTTACGAGTGTGTAGATACATACAACTAAGGTGTCCAGATGTCCCGCATTAGGCCGAATGACCTGGTGTTCGGTTTTTGTTGGGGTTTCCTACTTTTGCCCTGCTTTGTGGTAATTCTGACCGCACTCTGCGGGCGGAAAGCGATTATTCGCTTTGTGAATGATCCTTCCTCTCTAGAAATCGATATATTGGCGAAAACTCACAAAACTTTTAAAAATATAGGATTATAGACCCTCTCCTAAAGAAACTTTTTCGGAGTTACTCACATCGGATGTTTTACTTTTTTGTGTCCCGCTTTTTTGACAAAATCGATTTGATCACCCTAATACCAACTATCCTCATCTGTAGAAAATGGGTTTTTAAATATATTGTGTTCACAATTAAGCTGTTTTTACCCCCAGCTTGCTTGCATAGTAAGGCAGTTTCAAAAAAAAATAAACGTGATAATTCTAAACCCTATACAATTATGAGCAATGGTTTAGGATCTGTCCTTTACCAGTAAGATCATAGCGTGTCATTCTTAGAGCTTGGTGTACTCTGAGCGATTATGGTACATATGTAAAAATTAGAAATTTCACGTCGATTACCAGAATTGCGTCATTTATTGTCCATATCAACATTCAGATATGAGGTTGCGCACCGAGCTTTCTATTGGATGAACTTTTAAGTCGCTGCAATGTGGATGATGATAACAAAATACTAACTTTTGGTAAAACTTCCAAATGTAGTTTATTAATCATTAGGTCCATTAAGGATGGAGCTCTGGATAGCAACGTATATCCTAAACATATAGTTACAGCAACAACGCCATCAGCAATGGACAAGTTGATCAAACCTAAGCCACCTTATACTCCACAGGAGCATGTTCATGATTCAATAAGTCTTGCACAGACAGGATGGATATGTAGTCCGGGACAATACTTTATTTAAAATCACACGGCAAGTTTTAATTATAGTGTGCCCTAAATTTTTTAAGAATCAGGTACTTACCGTACTTCATAGGCATGAACCTTTACCACAAATGGAAGTTAAATTAAATTTATACCACATATTGTAGTGTCGTGCGTTGTGCGCGCCAAATTCAGTTAGACCTTGAACGGTAAAACTGAACTTGGCGCTCAAGACCCACTAGACTTGCACTTGGGGGTTGCCACAATTTACAGCACTCGCGGCAAAAACTTCACGCTTATCCGCTAAGCTAAAAATCAAATGAATTTCACGAAAATCTTGATTAAATGTGAAATAATATATTTTACTTGCGAACATATATGAAAATTTTCTCACATCAATAAAATCACTGACAGATGTTATAATCAGTTTAAATTTCTAACTAAAAAATTATCACGATTCCCTTGCTCAAAAAGACATAAAATGCGCGCATTTACAATATGGTAGCTAATTACTCGCCTTTAAATTCCACACTCGTCCATATTAGGTGCACGCAAATTAGAGCGTCGATAATTGGCGTGTAAGCACCCAGCATGATGGTCATTAAGTACTCGCTAGGTCATTAACAAATAACACGCGCGTTAATATTAGGGGTACGATATTCAAGTCCATGCGAAACAGCTTAAACCCAATATTTAGAAATACGTTATTAATATTTTTTAACAGGCTTTTTCAATTTCATCGGATTCATTACGACCAAATTGTAATTCATATTGATTCGGATCATTTCCAAACTTTGCAATTTTGGATTTACTGATAGCAACTTGGCAAATTTTTAGTTGAACATCATACTATATATATGGAAAAAGCTACAGCAGCTGTCTTTTCGCCAACTTCCACTTCTGATCTTCTCTCAATTCGGCTCAATTAAATGTTTACCAACGGTGTGTTGGTACCTTTTCTTAGCAATAGCATTAAGCAAAAGTTCAAACGGTTGAATATATCCAGTTTTGCTTCGTGGAAGGAACAACATTTCTAAAGTTTCATACCTATCATCAACAATATGGCTTGGAACATTATCTAACAATAAAATTCATTTTTTCCTGGATACTTCTGACGAATACTGTCGGCAAATCTTCTCATGTCTAAGTGAAATATTTCATTGACCATCCAACTATTCCATTGGAGTACAATATGGAGCCTGGCAATTCTCTTCGTTTAATTTTTCTTGGAACTCCATTTTTTTTTTTCATCTTCCCGGTATATTCTAAATGCCATTTGTCTATCTCAGTTTTAGTCGATTACTGTATCCGAGTAAATATTTGAGTCCAAATTTCTGTGAATAAAAATTAACATAAGTATCAAACTGTCAACCAATGTGAAAAAAAAACCATTTCTCTGATCAAATATACGAATCAACTCCTAATGGCACATTATTTAAAACACTTGGGATAATATTATCGACTCAGACAGGCGGAAATTCAGCTTACAACTAGACCCTTTTCCATAATGAGTGTATTTAGACCAGTTTGACCATCAAAATCGAATAATACTCATCTCCAGAATTATAAGATCAACAATCAAGCTGATTTTCGTTCACCTCTATTGAATATTTTTTATCGAGGAT
>SCLF01137191.1:0-10523 GCA_004367975.1 Mesochordaeus erythrocephalus
CTTCGACTAATATTGCTGGTATAAAATAGCCAATTAGGTGCCTGCGGGATACTTAAATAATTAGGTGCCTGAGAGATATTGTAGTCTAAAGTTATTCCTTGGCTAAAGAAGACTTATCCAAATGGAAACTACTTCCTCCAGCAGGATGGCAGACCTTGTCATACAACGAAAAAACTCAGCACTTCATGGCAGAAAACATGGCAAATTTCTGGCTCGCCGATGTTGGCCCCCATCAAGCCCTGATAAAAATGAACTTGAAATCTTTCAGGGCCCTGTGGGCGTAGGTTATAGGGGAAAATGGTAGCCACTTTGAATGAAAAATTAGGGCCACTAAATATGTGACTCCAAATGTTCGACGAAGTAGATTTTTTAAGAGCGCGCTCATTTGTGGCAGAGTAAAAATAACACCCTGTATATAAATATTGAACCCTTGGTTAACTAACGCTGGAAGTATTGCGGAATTCTCGAGACACATACCAGTAGATACCACAACTGTCTTATTTGGCGATCGGGGTCTCTCTTTCTCAGTTTTCTTGAAGACCATTTACCGTGGTTAAAGATTTATCCATTGCCTATCTAATGGTACGCCTCTATTAGAAATAACTCTTTCTGTTTTATACAGTATTTTCCAAACGGAGCCCCGTAAAAAGGTTTTTTACCTTTAAACACCATTTTCTCCGCGTAAACCGTACTTTTCTATATTCCTCTTCCTAACGGAAACAAATTAAACGTCTTCTACATTTGAACATGTGTTTTTAATGAAATTTTCAGCGGACAATATAACTGACATGCACATTCTGCAGTCATTATCTGTAAGTATCTAGCTAACCTAGTGATTTATCTTTTGTATCTACATAGATCATGCATCTGTTGATCATATGAAAACAAAGCAATTTTTTATCTCCCTTAGAACACATTTTACGAAGCAAAGTCTTCGGAGAATATTCACCGCTCGCTCAGAGAGAAACGGAAAAATTACATTTTCCGCCAATTCGACGCCGCTAGAAGACTAATCTCCAAAGTAATTAGATATATCGACACTTAGCTATATAACGCTAAAACATTAGAAATATGGAGGCGCTCTCGAGATAAATGTAAAATGTTGTACCACCTGGATAGAAATAGAGAGAATATTCAGTTCTCAAGTTACAAAAAGTTATTATTTTTTCCTGAATTCGGTACACGATCAAAACTCCAAGGTACAGTTTTTTAATTAAGAAAATCCATTACGGCTAGGAAAATGTCATTTACAATGGCATTCACTGTAAAAACGCTCAGTTTGTATGCTACTACTAAATCCAAAATAAATATTTTAAAACGAAAAACACCGCTAGATTGGCAATGAGTAAGTATTTAAGCACGGAAAATTTCAAAACGACACGATGTATGGTTTTCGAGAAAAATACGAGTGAGAACTCGATCTCCTGATGAGGCAAGTGCGGTGTCTACTCAAAAAACAAGAAGTGGTATTTACTGGTTAAGAAAATTCATTTACGGCTAAGATTCAAAACGATACAATGTATGGTCTTCGAGAAAACTAAGAAAGAAAGACCGCGATCGCCAAATGAGTAGGTGTGGTATCTACTGGTTTGTAAAAGTTATTTTTTTTAATTAAGAAAATCCAACCGTTGAGAAAATGACGTTCAGAAACGGCCTTCACTTTGACAAAACCAATGAAACGCACTCTAATACTCGGAACGGTTTCCTGGTACGTGAGGTTATTGATCCTGGGGGGAGGTCGGGAGCGAAAAATTAACTGTGGTTGCCAAATTTTGCGATTAACTCCCCTTGGTTATATGAATTTAAAATCATTTTTCATTATTAATAACCACTGTTTTACTGCTTGTATCGTTGCACTAAACCTGATTTTCAGGGTTTAGCCTTATGCAATTATGAGCCGGATTGTAAAATAAGCTCATTTAGTAATACTTTGGTATGGTTTCATTTAAAATTCTGCGTCTTGAGCTTGGAGCTTGGAGCATGAAGTAGCTTGTTGCTTGTTTTTCCAGCTGGTTGAAGTGCAGCGTTTTGTCCAGATTTCGGTCATAAATTGCTGACCATTTTTCCAATCCTGATTACACTTTAAACAAAGCTCCAGTTTATGTTTATGATATTGTTTTGCCTAGATTTCCTTTAGGTGTTTGAGTTTCCGTGTATACTGATCGAATAAGCTAACGGTCATTGGGATAAAGGTTTCCAGCTGCAACTCATTCGCCAAGCAGGTTCTTGCCAGGCATGTTGCAACTCGTGTGTTCCAATTTCCGCCACCCGCATAATCAGTATTAATTCTCTGTAGGTGCTAAAATATGCACTTATCGCTGTCTTCTGGCTCCGTCCTTCTGAATAATTAATTAGCTGAGTTTTTCAGTCATACTAACAAAGCGTGTTGAACTTGTAGGCAGTTTTCCTGTACATTTGGCCAGTATTGCTGCAGGTGAAGTATCTAATTGATTCAAATGTAAGCCCGAATATGCATTGAGCATGTTACTATCCCTTAGCCATCTAAGATGGACAGTACCTAATCCTAGTGCTAGTAAAGTGACACAACACGAATTTCTATTAGTGTGCTTGCCCGGTGGTTTTGCTAAACCTAACTGTTTTCTTTCTGTTTCACTTGAAAGTGAGAATTGTTGCCATTAGATGGTGCTTGCCCGGTGGGTTCCAGTATCAGCTTGGGCTCCGGGATCATCACAGCGTATTGGTTTTCTTGCTACATCCGCCGTTACGTTGACCACCAGCTGCAAGACTCATATTAGTATCTTATTGATCTTAACACACTTTTGTTCGGTATTAACAGTACAGAAAGCAAACCTAACAGAGTCTAACAATTCTAACACAACCAGAATAATTCTTGTGGTTTTACGTCGAATGATCCACAAATCGGTGTTGCTACTGCCGTTTGTTTTTCTTCAGGAGGAATCATCGTCATTGCTGGCAAACCTCTGCATTCTGCTTTTTGAATATACACCTTTGCGGTTATTTTCATCATGAATTTGGTTAATGCCAATGGCCATTCAGTAACGATGTGTCCAGCAATTACTGTGCTTGCAACTAGAAGCATTCATTGTACATATCTCAATGCTTGTGTGCAAATGTTATTTGGTGCTTCTTTTCACATTTTATATCTCTCACTTTATATATCTTTTTACGTTTTATACGACCAGCTGGTAATCTGTTGCAATCCAATATATGATAATGTATATTTCACTATCACGTGCATCACGAGCTCTGGTTATTACAGAATATCGTGACTCGTTTTATATTCAATGTAGTGGTTGGCTTTTTTAACCAGCAGATATCATTTCGCGTTTTTCCTATCAATACCGCACCTGACCCTTTTGAGTCAGGTCTAAACACCCTGCCCGTAGTTTCCATCTCTCTTGGAAACTAATCCATATTTTTCTAACGAAGTTTTCATTGTTAGTTAGCTAATTGTTCATGTTTTTAACTGATATATTTAGCTCGGAGATTAGTCTGCTAGAAGACGCGCACTAAAGAAGAATGTATTTGCGTTAGTTGATAACTCCATTGATAAAACCAACTTTAAATTTTTGAGAATTAAAAGAAAACTTACGTAATTAAATTTTAGCTATCTACCCAATGCAACAAATAAATTAAGTTATAATTACTATAAATAGTAAAATACACCAAAAAGTGTATTTATTTTTTCTCTCCATTGTGATGCTTTGCCCCCTATCACGATTAATAATGAATATTTAAAAATCAAATTGATAGTCTTCGCTCTATTTTCCCATCATTAAAACGTTTAAGAGTTTAACCCTGAATGGGGCGACTATTTTAAAACAAGATTTATACTATTAGATCGGTGATGAGTTAATCATTAATCGTGCGAAATTTCGAAGTACGATACATATTTTCCAAGATATTGTTAAAAACAAAAATGGGTATCTTCCATGCTTCTGACTTTAACTGCTGTATGTAAATATATATTAATAATATATATAATTAATAATTATACCACTTAAAGCGTCTTCGAACTTAATTGCTTGCATTGGATACACCGCTAAAATTTAATGGCTGACTTTGTACAACGCTCCAATTGGCCGCTATTGTGAATCTTGAATTTTTGTAAAGAGATACAATGAGTGGCTTTCAAGAACAATCAGAAAGAGAGATGCCCTGGCACAAAAGAGCTAGGTGTGGTGTCTACTGATTAAGGGAAGCAAAATTAGAAAATCTTCCTTGATATGAATTACCCATCCTTGCTGCTGTTCAGCGAAATATTTTGTTACCTTGTTGTTAGCTTGTTCTGTGAACCATGTATATCCTGCTGCTTGTGAAGCATCCGTGAAAAGTACCAACATTTGCGTGTTTACCACCTCATTAGGTAACCACGAGCTTTTTCTCTTTATATTATCCATCTTCATTTCCAGCTCCGTGCGCAAGTAATCATCATTCTTTGCCCAAAGTTTATTTGTTCTATTTGTATATGTACTTAGTCTTATCGTTTACCTGCTATGCTATTTCAAAGCCATGTTTTCAGCTGCATGCCCAAGAACTGTAATTTATATTGCGGATCTGCCAAAGGATTATTAAGCCGAACTACCCCTCCAGTTGCTACTGTATTCATGATGCCCAAATAACAGTTCAATGGAATTTTTATTGGTGATGGATATTCTGCTGATTCTTGTGATGTTACCATTGTTTCTGCTGTATCCATGACCAAGCTATCATCTAAGTACAATGACGTTCATATTCCTCTTCTTCTGATGTATTTAGTTACAGCACAATTTACCAGCTGGAAGATTGATGGCGCCTTCTGAGGCCCTCAAGAGCAAAACACGTCATGGCTTTCCTTGTTCAGTTGCAGCGGCGGGAAACCGCGATTGTAATCAAGCTTTGTTAAGCCATCATTTTTTTGCAAGGAGCTCATTGCTCCTCCATTGTCTTGATAACTTCGCCATCGAAACACAATCGCGTATTTGCGTCTTAAGGTGCTAGAACGAAATGTGTTTTCCGCTCTGCGCTTTCTTTCTTTCTCATCAGTACACCGGGTCCACTTTGAAGCCAGTTTTCCAGAATGTTGATCACAAATTCTCTGTTTTGCGAAACTGTCTCTCTGTTTTCCTAAAACAGTTCTTTGCGTAACTTTTTGGTTTATAGCTGCGTTTTTGCTACGTCCGTTATGAAGCTTTTTCTTTCTATCCTCATTCACTTCTTGATTTGTTAATAGAAACTTCCTTTGTTACTGGGTATGATTCCCGTCTAGTTTTCTCATACTCATGAGCCGTACCGTACCGGTTGCTATGTTACCTTTATCACGAAAGTTTCTCGCCCACGTTGCCTTGAAATCCGAAAGCGATCCAACATAGAAATCCTGTTAATGACGAAAATAGATTTCCACCCAATTAAGTTTTTTTTTGTCTTCCTTGAAGCGTACAACAGTATCAATTGCATACAACAGTATCATACGGTAGAAGTGGTTGTTATATGCTATTTTTGTGATAAATCCTGTTTTTTCTTCTGCTTGTGTGTTGTTCACCATATGTTCCATGCTGCGTCTGTATCTGTGCGTAATCAGCGGGTCCAGCTAAGGTTCCATGCACTCTTGCCCCGTTGCAGATTTATTACCGATTCCAGCTGTTGCCGGACTTGCTTTTTTCCTTTTTAATTTGTTCCTTCAACCCTTCTAATTTTTCCTCTTACTCAGTTTCTACTGTTCCTTTTGCCTCTTGCATGTGCACTAATTCTTGTTCCAAATTAGTGATACGATCGTTGCTGATTTGGCAAGCGTCGGCAGGCTCTTTCAGCTAATGTTGAAACTTTTTGATAATTGTGCGGTTTCATCTGCCGCTGCATTGATAGCTTCCAATTCCTCGCTTGTTTGGACGAAGCTTCTTCGGAGACGTTTGTTGATGCGTGGTTTGTGATGGTTGTGTTCAGCAGCCCTTCTTCATCCGTGTTCACTCTCACCTCAATTTATTCTGGCACTTCTGAGACGGTATAGCGAAGGACCGAATTTTGGTCAACTGCCTCCGGCAGATTGTCCTCATGCTGCTGGTTTTTAGTTCCTGCAACTCTTTTTGCCAATTTTCCCCTCCTCTAAATGTGTCTCTTCAACTTGTGTTGAAGCTTCTTCAAGTCACCTTATTGATCATTGATGAGCTGTTGCTGGTTTTCGACTATATTTTGAAACGTATATCTATCTGTTGTTCGAGCGTCTTGTAGATGATTTTCTTCCATCGCAGATTTATTTCCGCAATGAACCGGATATAGTAGGTAACACATTCGCCTTCTTTCATTTCTGCTGCATCCAACTTGAGCATGCTCACCAGGTGTCGTAACGTTTTTCCTACAACAGTTGAGCGAAGTGGAACTAGTTTTGGCTCCGCGTCCTGATTTTTTAATTTGGTTCCCGACTGTTTTTTGGCTTACTCTGCTGTTCTCTTTGTAGCTTTTTTGGCTTGTCCGGTTTCGGTTAAATCATAAATTATGTACAAAAGTAACATATGTACAAACATGCTACGAAGAACCGCCCAGTTAAATTCTTTCCCGTTTTATTGCTTCTAAATATAAACATTATTTCAGATATATCTGATGCTTTTAGTTAACTTACCTTTGAAGATGAAGGAAACTTGGATGCGAAATTCCGATAAGTTTTCCGCTTTAACTTGCTTTGTGTTAAGCAAGTTATCAATCAGCTGTCGGTTGTTCCGAAGTTTCTTTGAGTTACTAAAGTTCTTAAAAAACTTTTTAAAGTCTATTTTTGTTGAATTCAACTGTCCGAATCTAGGCATTTTTGGTTTATATATACACAGATACGACCCGGGTTGTTATAGTTGGTATAATTTGCAGCTGTATTAATTGTGTTGAGAGTGGCTTGTTACGAACTGGCTGTCAGGCAAAAAACGATGCTGTAACTGTTGATCTCTGCTCATCTCGGTTGAAGTTTTCCGACATCTGTATACCACCTTTTGTCGCTTTCTGCTGCTGAAAAAATGAGCACCATTTGTCGGAAGCATTCTTCCAAGTTGTTTCATTTTCTGATATTACTTCCAGTTTATCCCGTATTTTTCTAATTCTCGAGGTTGCGAAATTTTTACTGTGCCATTCAAACCTAACCAAAAACCTATTCCCAGCTCTGATGAATTTCCATTATCTGAAAACTTAGTTCTTCAAAACTCCGTTTTATTTTATTTTACAATTGCACTTTCATCGTGGTATCTAGCATATGTTTATTTTCCGTGCACTCAAAAGTGGTTCTCTAGATCTCATTTTCACTACTTTGTCTAATTTCATCCACGTCATGGCAAAGTAATGTTTCCCTTCAACACTTGTTCTCCTAAAAAACTAGTAACGGCACAAAAAGCTGGAAAAGACTTTCCTATCTCGTAGGCAAACGTATCGATTTTGAGCTGTCTTATTCTCCATTCGATATCATTTTTCTGTTCTGATTTTAATAGACATCTAGCGTAGTAGGGGTCCCTAATGCGAATATCTTCGTTATCTGGCCGAAGATGTAGCAAAATCAGTTGTGTGTCTAAAAGATCAGCATAAATAATCTTCTTTCCGCTTAGCCGGTCCAATTTTTGTCCAAATTCATGCCATCATATGCAATATTGCAATGCCTTAACGTGCTATAAAAATATATCTAGCACACAAATTTTGCATTGATTTCGGTGTTTTCGGGAGTGTAATATAAATATAATTTCGTTGGCTTCTAACATATCTTTTTCTGATATGGTAATCAAGGAAAGAGCTTGTCAGACCGAGATCCTGTTTTTCACACCTGTGAATCTTTTAGCGCTTCTCGATCACCTTTTCCGGCTTACCATAGTCATCCCTATGTAACCCTTCCAGCCTTTCTTCAATTATTTGCGGGGTTATAAATACAATTATTCTCTCCCGGAAGTTGTATTATGACTTATTTTTTCCTTTACGCACTTGTCAATTTGATTAAATGCGGCGGTTTCGCCCCAATAATGGCACCTGCCAACCATTTGCGTACCACATACGTAAGCATTCTGCCACCCTTCGAACATCCCATTCAGAAAAATCAATTTCCCTTCACAATAGTTTCTCTCTCCATAGATAAAGAAAGTCGCCAGCATGATAATGGATTCAATACTCATTTGCTCAATTATTGACTTAATTTGCACGTTAATTGGCACTATGGTTGTCTTAGCAAGCAGATTCTGCGCTTGCTTTCGGCGTGGCAATCGTTTCGATAAATGTACTTTGCCATATGCTTTGTATTCCAACCATTTTCTCAACTTTTTCCATTCATTCGTACACTCTTTTTTGAATTAGCTTTCTGAACCAACTAACAATGTGCAACGCCATGGCATTATATCTCGTTTGTTGAAGAATGTAAGTTCAAACATAAAAATATTTGCTAACAGAATTTGTCGAAAGACACTCGATTGCGCCATTTCCATCAGCCATTCATTCATGTTCTAATATGGTCTTTCTTGATGTTTTGAAAACCTTTTTATAATCGGCCACCAACCATTTCCGGCTTTCTAAGTTGATTAAGTTGATTTGTTGCCCGTTCATCATTACGGCCAGTTTGACCTCTGCCAATCGCCTTTTTAGAATTTACTAACTTTGTTTGCCTCCGACATGCCATCCCATATCCCTAGGGCGACATTATATGCACTACTGTCATTCCAAGAAAACATTAAAACCCAGTAGTCCCTGATTTCCGGCATATCGAATAATCTTAGGGAAATAACTGCTTGCGAGTCATTTTTGATTGCCTGTTGATATACTGCAATATACCAACTGAGAATTACTCGATTTCGATATGAGAGAATAATCATGCGTAAAAGGTAATACTTGGTTAACATGTTTGTTAGGAAATGAAGCTTATGTTCATGTGGGTTTTCTAAACGACCCCACATTTCTTGGTGTCCTTTGTCAGATTGAATAAATATGACTGTTGCTTCCTTTTTAGCTGCTTTCACACCTGGCATTGGCCAGTTGCTGAGTTCCTGAACCATCTTCACCATTTGCCCATTGTTTTCAGCTCAGTGGTAAAATCCTGTCCGAATTTAACAATTAAATGTACTCTAGATCGTTAGGGTTTATCGCTTTTTATTGGGTATTAACTTTTATGATGTTTTAACTCTTGCAGTAAATGGAGAACCGTAGAGCTAGTAAGCACATTCATTACGTATAGTTGTCATGAGCACCCAAAAGTCAGCAACAACCTGCTTTTCGCTTTTCCCAGCGATGATATTTTTTTCGTTTAGCTAGATGCAGCATAGCAACAAAGATGATTTCACTTTACCAGTAATAAAATGTTGCAATATTTTCTCAACTCAGCATTTTTTTGAAAGCAATTAATACTAAGCAGCAACTATAACAATTTGATTTTGGCAGTAGAAAACGATAGAAAAGGAATTTGTTTTAAAAACACGTTGCCGTTCCGAATATATTTTCAAAAATTTCAAATTACACGCCCAAAAACTCCAAAAAGGCGAAAAGACTATTTTTTTATAAAACCATTAATTTTAACTCATGGGGGCATGGCAGCTCACAGAACTAAATCGTACTAGATTAATTAGGCCCCATATGTTATAGGGTTTGGCTTCATGATCAAAGTTTTACATTACCAGTTAATTCTTCTCTAGTTACAGTAATTTAGGAAGTGAAATATTGTGGAATTTTAAATTACTATAACTTGAGAAGGAATAATTGTACGCACTTTCGGTAATGTAAAACTTTGATTGAAACCCTGTAACATATCAAATTTTAAGGGTTTTGATAGATTTTCTCATAGACCCGTTATGTAGTTAAGTCAAAAATGTGATTTCGTAAAGTATGTCGAATTGGCTCGAAAGTGGGCTTATTCGACGGGCTTATTGACTCAGGCTTCAATTCTTCTCAAAGGACCGAACCCGAATTCTTAACACGTGACCCAGTTATACGCCAAAAATGTACTAATTTTGAAAAAATGGACAAAATCACGAATTTTTCGCTGCTGCAGAAACCCGGCCAAGACCCAACGTATGTTCACTAAAAATTTGACTCAAAATAGCTTCAAATAGGGGTATACTTGGAGGTCGAAGTCAAGTGTACCTATTTTGGCGTAATAGACTCGGAACCGCAAGGAAAAACTCTGTTAGACCCACTTAGTCTCGTTAACCGATCAATTGCTCCCCCGACCCCGGGGGCAGTTTTTGACAGAGGTGTGCAACAAAGCAGTTTTCTTTTTTCAGGCAAAATTTGCCAAACCAAAATATGGTCATTAGAACATGCCATCAACGTTAAGCAAAATGCTTAGCTGCATTTATTTTGCGATTTTTAATAACCTAAATGCTTCATTTTCTAAAATTGTAAAGCATTGTAAGTCTTTAAAAAGAGGGCCACCCTCATCTTGACACATTTGTGTTCAACCACTAAAAGCTGTACTCACGTAAAACTGGGGGGGGACCGCGAGAAAATGAGGAAAGACCTTCTTTGTTTCGGCTAGGTCCGTTGGGTTTGTATCCCAAATAAGGAAACTAAAATTGGTAGTTCTTCGTTTCCATTTCACTTGGAAACTAGTGAATATTTGT
>SCLF01137302.1:0-10522 GCA_004367975.1 Mesochordaeus erythrocephalus
GGGATTGATTTGGTGCTGAGTTTCCCTATAACTATCGAACCCTTTATCAGAATTCGTTTATTTTTGTCTCATATTGTGCACCTCTGTACCTCCACCTCTATACCAAATCTCGCTGTATTCAGCCTACGCATTTCGGTAATATTGTATATGGCAAGATTGATAAACCCCGACACTCTTACGCCCAAACAAAAATAATATTAAGTCGAGAAGATTTACCATTTGACACAAAATATGTTGTTTTTCTCAAAAAGTTTTTTTTTTCGCAATTTTCTTATTTTTTGCGTCCACTTCCGGTCAAAATTCGTGGACGAAAGCTTTCTTAAAAATGCGCACCAAAATTCGGTTTAGAAGTACCCCTGGACGTTTTCCAAACTAAGACACAGCTGTCTTAAATTGTAAAAAACTAATTTTATACTTAATGTTTTTAAAGATACTTGTCCACTAGAGGTCGTGCCGTGCAATAATTTGATGCGACTCCCGATTCAAAAACAAAATTCCGGTTTTTTGCCTCCACTTCCGGTCTGAAAGTAGGTTAAAAAACCGGGATGGTGGATTATGGGGGTCCTGGATAGTGAATTCGATCGTTTGTGCTGAGCGACACAGAGTGCATCGCGCGGGTTAAGACAGCTGCGTATTAGTTGCAGGATACCTGACCAGAAATGAACCTAGCAATTGAAAATTCGTAATTTTTCGTTGAAAGATGGGTCGATTATTCGGCCGGACCATAGATAAGTAGTCAAACAAAATGGACATTCTAGGGCCACGTATTCTTCCGCAAACATGATTTTATCGTTTCTAAATTATTTCAGAAGATTAGTGTTTTAGCTGCTTAATTCGTAGTTATTAATTGTACGTGACATGTTATTCAATTAAAAATTATAATGGGCCCGATTTTAGGTTTTAAGCCGTATTGTGAATGTATGTAAAACGGAACAGCCTGTTAGTGAACTATTAGAAACGGTAATATAGAAGAGATACGCCTACGAAGGCGCGCAGGTGAGTAACTGGGTCTCTAATTTGGATTCGACCCAATAGTATTGATGGTAAATATCCCGTATATGTTTCTAGTATTTAAAAGAAGATACAGATAATGCTCTGGCCCATCCACTTCTCCATTACTTCATCTTTGCAACGATAATCGGAGTAGACCAGATTGTAGACCAAGATACTGTAAATGCAAAACAAATATTCGAATTCTGTAGATTGCAATAATTCGATTAATTTACGTGGACAAAAATGTACATGGTGAGAAATGTTACACTTTACGTCAGGTGCCCTTCAGTTTACCTAAAACAATAATTCCGCAAATAGTTGTTAATTCTAAAATTTGTTTCCAATTTTTTTGCAACACCCTTCTAACTCATACAAAACATTTTTTATTGAATAAAATCTGAAGCAATGTGAGAGGTCTTATTTCTTTATGTTTTCTCTTGAAATATATATATATCGTATCCTGAATCGGTATCGTTGTTATACCTCGGATACCTCGGATATATACTGTTAAAAAGTTATAATATATCCATGTCCAGCTTGCTGGTGCAATATAATTATATACCAAGTCGTCCTTTATATAAACATTGAATTTTCTGTATTTCTCAATAATTTCATACAAACTCAATCACACAGGCTAAAAAGTATTGGAATGAAACCCCGTGTGTTTAAGTAGCCCTAGTAATAAGGGTTTGGGTGGGAAAAATGTGTTGAGATATTGACCAATCAGAAGGTCGATATATGAATATTTGGGTAAACTTATTATCTAGCTTTAAGAACCCTACTGAGATTAATATTATGAGTTAATACAAACAACAATGACGTTCTAGAAAGAATAACTTATTTCTTCGTTTTTCGTCATTCGTCTTTCTTTATATAAACATTGAATTGTCTGTATTTCTCAATAATTTCATGCAAACTCAATCACACAGGCTAAAAAGTATTGGAATGAAACCCCTTACTCTTAATGCACCCTAAGTAATCCCAATCCTGTTGCTTTGATCGAAGATTAGCTTGTTAGTTTTGAGTGTTAACTTCAAGATTTATCTTGATAAAGGATTCGCACTATTACTAATTTTTCTTTTTAGCGTGGTGCTGCCCCTGTTCAAACATCCGTCGATTGAGTGAACATATATTTAGTCCTTTATTAAAATATAATCAAAGGACGTGTTGCATCGCCAGATCCATTTCCTTGGCCGTCGAGTCGGCCAATTTCGACTGTGTGCTATCCCTATGTGATCCCTGGTTTGCCACATAGCTTTCTAACATTTTCGCCGATGACCAACCACCAAGCTGTGTCAAGCTTATCAAATTAACTCCCTGTGCAATACCAAAATTCAGGGCCGATCTTCTTCCCGAGTGGGCTGAAATGATGTATTTGTTCGGCATTTTTAACTCTTTTGCGGTCGTTTGCCACCCCGAACTATTTGGTGTGTTTTCAAAATTTTCTCAGTTGGAAACAACGAGTTAATACTTGTCCGATCTGAATCTTCCGTTTTATATAATCGTAAAAACCTTCGGACCTGTTTGACCGGGCAAAGTAGTGGTTCGTGTATATTTTCCACCAAAGTCAAGGTTTTTGTTCCTTGCCCTAGGCGACCTGATTTTCCATACCGGATTCTCCAGTTTATAATTATTTTCCCATTATTGTACGTCTCTTTAGCGTCACCTATCTTCAGTCTCAACGAGTCGCCTACTCTAGCTCCCCCACTTGTAGATAGAATCCGGTAGCAAATCTGAACGTTGGCTTTAAACTGCTTGTACTTTGAGGTCTGTTCTGTGGTAAGTAAATATAAAATGATTTTCTTAACCCACATGGCTGGCACTATAACTGCTTTCCTTTGTGTCGGGATGTCCAAAGTTAGCGCCCTCCGTCTTAGCCAGAAATTTTTTGTGCACGATATGAGACGTTGTTCTTTCTCGAACAGTACACAATTTCTTTCTTCAAAGATCATTTTAATTTGCGATAGTTTCGCAGTGATAGCATAATTTGACACGATTCTTGGCTGATGTCTCCGTTCCCAATGTAATAAGAAACTGAATAGGTCCCCCGTGCTCCAATTCCGTATGCGTTTTTTGGCGATAAATTGGAAACTCAGCAACTGTTGAAACAGCTTCTGTAAGGATCGGTAAAATGGCGATGAATTTCTTGCCTCCGCCACCAAAATATGTCCTTCGTTACTCATTCGATTTTTATTCAACTGCTGTAATTTTTTCTCATCACAACAATAATCCGTTTGTGTTCTAGAAGGAAATTCATGAATTACGGTGCTCGCTTGCTTCGTGCCCAAGATGAATATCCCTTCGAGCGCCACCGACCGGTTCGAGCCATAGACTACCTTGGCCGCGCTATTTGTCTTTTAGGATGGGTTAATCGAGTTCGCACCCGTCATTCTCTCATTCATAATGATTGGTTGACCTGGTGCACTGCCCTTCCTAAGCATACCAGTAACCTCACTCGAGGGCGCGAAGTTTCTCGCATTTTGCTTATAGAATATGACTGGCAAAATTATTCTGGTTCCGTCCATTCAATAATCTGTCCGAATTGATTTTTCGTGACCCCTCAGACTTTTATGCCGGAAGTTGGCACGACTATTCGTCCTATTGGATGATATTACTGAGTCGCCTTAGGTACGTTTTTCTCCGAAACATTGGTATGTTTTGTAATTGATTTTCTTAAATTCGAATATTTCAGTGACGAACTTTATAAAGATGAGATATATTCGTCAGTCTTTCATGGAGTTGATCTTTGGAGCCACACCCAATCCGTTAAAAGGTCGAATTCCGTGTTATACCATGGTCGTATATCTCTCTATACCCGTGCTGTGCATAATGCTCAATATACTCTTTCCGTTAGAGGCACTAGAGCCGGTAAACGCGCCAAGAGTGATATTCTTGCCAGCCTGAAAATTGGCAACCGGAGCCCCTTTATTATTGGTTATCGTACGGTGCGACGCCGAGAAACGTCCGACCGCCTTGTTCTTCCGAACCCTCGATTCGCGCCTGATATTCAAAAAATTATATACTCCGAACTTCTTAAATGGGTAACTCAAGGTAGCGTTAAAGTCATGCCCTATTGTGACGCCAATTTATCCGGCGTATATTGTATACTTCCCATTGTCGTGGAGCCCAAAAAACCCCGTTTATGGTAATACATTCAAATTTTTTCCCAATTTCGACGTCATTTATAAGTTTTAATGGTTCTGCTCCAAATTCCGTCGCCCCGCTTCCGAAATTGCCCTGTCAGCTCGATAGCATGCGAGAAGTGTTGGAGGGTATCCGTCCCAACGATCTCCTCGCTAAGCTGGACGATAAGCAAGGTAACTTCATTTTCGCTTAAGTTTATCGATATACAACTTATTACGTTACCCACGAACTTGATCAGAATTATTTTCAACGCTTGCAATAAATACAGTGTAGAAACCTCATCGGACTCCGTTTTCTCAATTTCACCTATTTTGGTCCCGCTTATATGACAATCGTCATTGTCAATTGTTATGATGTTTATTATAATGTTTTCAAATTTTATAATCTATAACACCGAAATTTTGACCGTATTTTACCCTTTTTAATAATTGGTTATGCTGAATCCATTTGTTGTTAAGCACTTTAGCTAAATCTGAATGTTAGCGTACACGCCGATGAGGAGACAGCGTCTCTTTTCGGGTTATTAAAATAACTTTGAATTCTCACGCTCTGTCTCCCTCTATAATACGCTCGCCTCACTCTCGTTAAATAATGCTGTTTCAAAGGGAAACGCCCCTTTTATAATTCTCCCAGACAGTCTGGCTCCCTCTTTGGTGAGGAAAAAACGTTCGCCTCGCTTTCCCTTTGATGTCATTATCAGGTGTCTTCCCCGGACGTTATATATTCACATGTATTTTCATAACGGAGATAGTTGTCTGTTGAAAAACATATTAAAATTATCGAACATTTTTGAGATGAATTATTTTTACTCTATAAATTATCGGTATTAACTCGCTCACGCAGTTTCCTTTAGTACTTCTCTAAAAGACTTTGCGCGACGTGTAAGTATATTGTATACCCTAGCGTCTGATTTTAACGACGTATACC
This sequence comes from Mesochordaeus erythrocephalus, assembly GCA_004367975.1. Classification (NCBI taxonomy): domain Eukaryota; kingdom Metazoa; phylum Chordata; class Appendicularia; order Copelata; family Oikopleuridae; genus Mesochordaeus; species Mesochordaeus erythrocephalus. The sequence goes on from SCLF01137302.1 coordinate 5,065, forward strand.
GTTTTCCGCTATACATATAGCAATTTATGCGAATCAATTTTTTGGTTTTTTAACACAAAATCGAGCTTAACCTTCTAGGGAATTTTTTCCCCGACTGATCTGTTATACCATGTTCGTTCACCTCGAGTGTCAACCGAGCCTAACGAGTTAATTGTGACCCTAATAAATTACCTTATTAATCCGATTGAGTGAAAATATGTTTTTTCCCGTTAACCAATAACTATTTTTTGACCATTGTTATTGCTCTAGAGTATATAACTATCGTATTTTTAAATTCTTCATAAAGTTTTTCCACTCTTTACAATATTTATGACCCCGGTTTTATAACTGTGCGTTATAATTTTAAACGATTTTTTAATCACTTTAATTTCGTGATGATGTTTGTCACTGTTGCGTCAATCTTAACCGAATTTTTGATACTTTATTTACTCTATGTCAAACACAATTTTGTCTGCTTGGCACTTATTCTTTCGTATAATTGCAATTTCCCATTATATATTTTATTTGGTAACTCAGTAACCGTTTGTTGCGATATCCTATTCCTCGAGTTAAGATTTTCTACCGATTTATTAAGTTATATTTTCCCCGATAAATAAACAGTGCAGTTGAGTAAAATGTTTTTTTAACAAACTAGAATATATCACGCACCATACCGGGTGGTACCAAATTTTGTCGTATCATTGAATTGTGTCAAATTAACCCGTTTCGAGCATTATATTGTATTTTAGGATTCATGCATTTGCATGTTGATGACTTGAGCTCTGGCTTGACCTATATGCAATTCTCCGGCTGCCTCATTCGTTGTCATGGCTTGCCTTTTGGCCTTACGCAAAGCCCTAGCAAGTTTTTAGCCTGTAACAGACTGGCCACGCGATTATTGAATGGTCAGGGTCACCGCACGTTCCTTTATTTGGACGACCGCCTTAATGCGGAGGCCGTTGCCGAGCCCCTGCCTTCTGGTTGCACGACTAAAGGTAATTTTCCAATAATTTGTGATTAAACCACGTTTGTTTGAACGAATTTTATAGCCAATTATAGCCTGCTTTGTCTCACCACTTTGCTGGGTGGCTTTTTATCTCTTGATAAAAGCCTGATCATTCCCAGTACTCGCATTTCCTATCTTGGATTCCATTTGGATACTGTGGCCTGCACCGTAAGTGTTGACCGTGTGAAATATGATGCCGTTTGTGTTCTTATAAACGAGTTTATTTCTGATACGAAACCCACTTTTGTTTTGAAGACTCTCGAAAAATACGCGTAAGTTACTAAACTCTCCGGTGTCCGTTTTGGACACTGTGAGTTAATTTCGCCTCTTAACCCATTTTACTTCTATTCTTTATTTTTTAGGGAAAAATAGTCTCATGGCTTTTGGTCGTTACCAATCTTGGCCTATATGTACGTGTGAGTAATCACGTCGTTGCTCTTGGTTACAAATCTGGAAAACCCGACGTCTTAAAAAGTGACGTCCCGTACGATGAGCTTATTGAAGAGTTGCATCTCTGGACGCAATTGCACAACGTGAGTCTGACTCGACCCTGGCTCGAGGCGTCCCACACTGTGATTGAGCTTACTGAATATGAATTGTTCACAGACGCTTCAGCCCACCAGATGGGGTGCGTACTCCGTCATACTACCGCCCCTCTTTCTTCCATTTTTCAAGACCGAATGTTCCAGTATGATGATGAACAGGCGGAGATGAGTATTCATCTTAAGGATTGATGATGAAATTAGGAACGATAGTTTTATTGAAGAGTCCGAAATGGACACCTGACCCTTCAATCAAACTTAATTTTCCCAATTTCAGCCTGATTATTTTTCAATATTTTGTTTCCTTATCATGTAGGAAATGCTGGCTGTCTATATATCGTTGCAGTCCTATGGTGACACCCTGAACAATCAGCGCGTGACCCTCAGATGTGATAACACCGCCGTGGTATACGCGTGGGCTAACCACGGGTGTAAAGACTTACGTCTTTGCCGAGGAATTAAAATGGTACATGACCATTGTCGGCTAAAGAACATTAAACTTCAGGTTATTATGTCTTGAATTTACCATTTCTTTAGCTCCACCTATATTATTTTTACTACGGTTAATACCCTGCATATTTAACGACTTTTAACGAAATGTTTCTATTGTTTGTGATCAAAGAAAGCCCATCCACATGGTGGAGTTCCCTATTTCATTAATTAGTTCAATTTAACCCTTATGAGTGCGCCTTTCTCTTTTGGCTCGAAAGTATTCCTCGCTTTTTGCCGATATCCTTTTTATGGTGTTTTCGTGGATTTTCCGTAATCCTTCGTATTTCACTTAATAGTCTCGTTTCAAAACATTTTGCTGAAGAGCAAACCCAGGAATATACCGAATAAGTAAACGCTAACCTTCTAGCCCGCCAAGACTTTCTTGTTAGTCACTATAACGTATATTCAAGTACAAATGTAAATTGTTTTTTCCCCTTCGTGTTCGTAAGACCTGTCTAGAAGGGCAGACTTTGCTAACTGTTTTTAAAATTTTAAAGATTTTTTGTAAACAACTTTTTTGATCGTTGTGGATATTATTATTTTAATCCTTCTGATAGTATACGGAAATTTAATGTATCAAGATTGAACCGTTAATTTTTCTTCTCGTATACAAAAGTCCGTTTCTTTATAATACCCGAAATTTTCCAAACAATTCTTGTTTGTTGTTAAGTTAAATTCTGGATTATTCTAGAGATTATATGATGATATCGGCCTGCAAATTAGTTTTTTAATCATTTGTCATACTTCCAGAAGTGATTTCTTACTGACTTTCTCAACAAATTGAAAAATTTTGAAATTATTTCCCCTTCTTAATTAATTCATGAAGCGTTTCAAAATTTCGAGGCGCTCGTTGTCTGTTCTAAGGTCTTCCTTTTGCCTCAATTTTTTAACCGGTTTGGCTTATATTAAATTTTGCCCCCCCGGCCGTGCGCTCGGCAATTCCGCCCCGAGTCGAAATAATTGTGTTATTATTTTTCTTTGACATTGTTGATCACGTATAAGAAAGTGCCTTCACTTTACTGGTTATGGTACGTACAAGAGATCGTTTTTAATTTTTTCGAAAACTCGAAATCCCATGTAAATTTCGTGTTCAAATTCATGATTTTGAAAAATTTTTAGCTCTTTCGTCCTAAAATGAAATGATTTAATTTTTCGTGGCGCCTCTTGGTAATAATATGATCTAATCAATGGCTCATTTTTTTGACCGAAATAACCGATTTGAAATTTTTGCCTCCCCGGTCGCGTGCCGGGCTATTTTGATTTGTAAGGAAATAATTGCGGTTTTATTTTTCTTTGGCTTCCTTGACTCCCCATAATATCGTGTTCGACAATTCACAAATTACTTGTGAGTGTGTGAAGCTCTAATATTTTCGTAACGCTCAAAAATTTATTTTTAACACTTTTCTTCAAATCGAGGATTTTCCGTTTTAATGTGCACGAATTAAATTCAACCTATTTTCCCAGATTACGTGGGTGTCCACGCATGAACAGGCTGCGGATGAAGCGTCGAGAGTGTTGAATCCGTCCGAGAGTATTTTAAGAAAATTACTTCGAAAACGGGTATTGGCTTCTTTCCCGATACATGTCGACTGTTTTGCCAGTCCATGGAATTGTTTGGTCCCTACTTATTATGGCAGATACCCTTATGCTGATACTTGCGGTGTTGATGCCCTTGCACATGATTTTACAGGCGAAACTTGCTATATTTACCCCCCCCCCCATTGACCTGCTTTCCGCAAGTGTTGAGGTATGTTTTCCTATAAAAATGGAGTATTGTGCAATCATCTTTTAGGTTATCGCCGCACGCAGTTCTCGTTGTCTATTGATCCGCCACGTAAATGATGGCGCCACAGCGCTGGATCACTTTATTCAGCGTACTTTTAAATGGATTATCGAAATTGGACGCCGTGATTGTCCAGCATGTTTGACTCCTTGCAAGAAAAGGTCCGATAGTAGCGACGAAAAGATTTATTTTAGACCTTATACTGAGCCCAAGTTCACGTACCTCTATGTTAAGGGGTATAATAAGTCTCAAGTTAGCCATTTTGAGAGTTTAATGCGCTCTGCTTATTCCATTCGTTCTTTCAAAGCGCGTTGTTTTGCTTCTTGGTACAATTACGCCTCTTATCCTGAATATGGCCGCGCGCGACCTCTTGATGTTCCCAAAATATTCTAGAATCACTAATATTTATTAATAAAAACCTATTAGCGAATTGTTTTTCATTCTTTATTTAGAACCATGGGTGAGACCACTATTTTTTATTTTCCACCTTTTCACAACTTTTGACCTTTCAGATTGTCTTGGAGTTGGAGCTGGTGTTGATGACCTTGATCTCGAGAAGGTGAACACCTTGACCTCTATGGTCCAAAGCCAATCCTATAATAGGATATGGCTCAATAATTCCAATACGGTAAGTTCACTCTCATTTATTAAAACTGCGCTAACCCCGATTTCCCGGCTTTGTCAGGTTAGTGCCTCTGTTAGTGCGGATTTGTTGTTACGTCGGAAACACTTGGCTATCCAGACTGCTTCCCGTGATAAAGCCCGAGACAAGGTTATCGCCCTGACGCAAGACCATGAAAAACTCAACATTGACCACGCCAAATTTATGGAAATTTTTTCGCGTAAAAGAACCAATTGGACTGTTGATGAGACTGCTTTTATGCGATCCATTTCAGGTGACGTAAATCTCGTCTCACTCTCTCTATTTTTTGATTGATTTACCAAATAACACCCTAATTAGAGCGGCAACCGTCTTTTCAAGACGAACTTGCTACTGTTCCCCGTGACCTGGATTCTGCCATGATCTCTTGGGATGTCCTATCCAACGCAGTTTCCCGAATGAGCAAAAGTGTAGATTTGATCGAAAAAGAGTGTGAGCGCACCGTTGAAATGGATACTGGTTTATTGTTGGTTCCTGGTCAACCTGATCTAAATCCTCATCGAAGCAAGTCTACATTGTCTCGGAAAATATTAAAATGCCAATGGAATCTGCTTTGCAGCCCTCACTTTGACCTTGTAAAATTACTTTCCTTAATTTCGGAATATATTGATATTCTTAGCGACGAGATGAGCGATCAAGTCCCCCATTTTAAAACTGCGTTTCTCATGTTCAAACATGTGGAAAACGCATCAAACACGCTGGTGGTGCCAATGGATCTGGTGTGACTCGAATTCAAGTTTTGAATTTCACCGTTAGTATGATGGTGTCCAAAATGGACTCCTTATTCAACCACTTTTTAACTCTATATTTCAGCTACCGTTGTGCCCTTCCTTAAAGGACCGACAGGAAATCCTGTCGGAATTACGCATATACTCCGAAAAAAGTTCCCCGCATTACCAACTGTTGAAACAGCCGTGTACCATCGGGTCGCCTCCTGGGAACAAGAATTTTCGAACTCGTGACCGTTTTCCGGTAAACTTTTTTATCCGTCCTAT
>SCLF01137413.1:0-10522 GCA_004367975.1 Mesochordaeus erythrocephalus
GGTCAAGAATGACAAAATTTGACGGAAAATAGCTTAAACGTTTGCACATATAGCGTAAATTCTGTTTTCCAACTAGCCTTTATGCCCTCAATCAACAACACAAAAATTGGAATCTAGAACTGAGATTATGAGTTTCACGTCATCGTGCCGAGCGGCAAAAAATGCAGCGTTTGGGGGGTGGGGTAGTGTCTGCAGCGCACGGGTTAAGCAATTGCGAAAAAAAAGTGGCGGGCAGAAAAAGTGACGGGCAAACAAAGTGGCCGACAGACAAAGTGGCGGGCAATACTTTACTATTTTTTACTTTTTTACTATAACCCCACCCCGAGTTATTCCAGATCTGCTGGTTATGATTAATTAATTTTGATCAGCGCTTTGTCAGTGAAAATAATTAGCATCAATCCCTAAAAAATAAGCATTTTCGGGGCAATACGGCACTTTTATTCGGACCAATAAATCTGAGCTGGGAATCATTGTCTTTCGGTAGCCGGTAAAAAAGTTTTCATCAACTTTCGCTGTTTTCAGATTATCCGGCGATGAGCCATATTCTACAAATGCACCTGCCGCCATCATGATTTGGCTCAAGTCCGATATAGGACTAGCTGTCATAAGATTTCCACCAATAGCTGAAACGTTTCGAACTTGATCTCCAGCAAACCATTGTAGAATATCTGTAATAAGAGTTATAACACGTCATTTTCGGGTTGCCTGACTGGACTGCCACTAATTCTAGGAAGAGAGAGCCCTAATCTTTGTCTCCAATTTAACCCGTTTATGCTTGTATTTAATAGCAACAAAGTACTAAACAGGCAAAGCTAACCTTAAGATTTACCGGTGGCAGATTTCGCCTAATCCTAACATCCGGGAGTAAACCTTATCGTCCTAAAATTCGTAGTAGTACAAATCGACAAAACTAAATTTTCCGGAACACAACTTAGGTCCATTGTGACCTATAACCGTTAAAATTCAGGTTTTATTGCATAACTTATCATTAAACAGTGGATACAGCGAGGCCGAAAGTGTCCACGAGGACCCTTCTTTTGCAGATATCTCGAGACCGAATGAACGTATCTCCTTCAAATTATATGTTATCACTGTATTTTCAAATACCTTTCAAAGGAACTAACTATCGACTATTATTACGCAGTTTACTAACTTCAACTGTAATTATAGGACTACGATTTTAATTCAAATTGTACTTGTGGTTAGCGATTTCTCACTTCGGTTACGCAACGTGAAAAAGTTTTGAATTATTCTAAGATAGAATTATCTACGGTAAACGCCATCTTTATCGATCGGTGAGTCGAGAGAGAGTTATGCGAAAAAGACAGAAAATTGTAGATAAATGTCTAAAATTGACAACGAGGGAGAGAGAAAATACGTGTATTCTCTGTCAAAAAATTGGTGAATTACTTTTTTAGCATACCGAGGCATATTTCTTGGCCGAGAAAATTGTATTTTATTTTTTTGGCTTGGGATGGAAAGGAAAGCGGTGGTAACTTTTGGCCTCCGCGTTATCCAGAGGAAATTGGGTTTGCGGTATCCACTGGCTCAAAAATGTTGCAAATGTTAGTGAATATTTTTTTTATCAAATTAATTAAATTATATGTTACAATTAGTTAGTTAAATAATTAGTTTAAAAATCATCATTCTTAAATTAACAAAATAATTGAATTTGTAGTAACCCAACCTATAATGGCAGTTGCTATTCTCGTCTTCGGTGAGTAGTTCTCCTCCTGGGTCCAGTTACGAAGTTCTGCATCCAAACGGTTCAAGGTTACAGCTGCTCCGATGGAAATAAGGTCTTCTTCAAAGATGATTTCATTTAACTCAGGAACGGCTGTTGGAGATATCTGAGTCGCGTATAGTAGACCACGAAACTTTACTTGAAGCTGGCTTTTTATAGTAGATATTTCACATTCAATTAGATTCCCGGGCAACCATATCTCCCAGCACATAATTGTCTCTATTTGGTCACGGACCCTGTTTTTAGCGTTTTTAAGGCCCTACACGTGGTTGAATGCCTGATTGACGCCCCCAGACCCCCACCTAAATTGGACGCCGGATTTTTTTGGAACTATTTTTAGACCGAAAGTGATAGCTGAAAACCGGAAGTTGGCTATTTTGAATCGCTAATCACACCAAATTGTTGCCCGAGACGACGTCTAGTAAAAAACACTTTAAATTTTCTAGTTTTTTACAATTTAAGACAGCTGTGTCTCTTTAAGCAGCATTCCCGTCTAGAATTTTACTACCCATATTTTAGGGTACCTAACGACGAGAAATTTTGACCTGAAATGAACCCAAAAATTGAAAATTTGAAATTTTCCGTCGAAATTTGATCAAGATATCGATCCAAAAATAGTTATGTCCAGACCGGAATATAGGCCATATTTATTCGGCAGATACCTTGATTCTATCGTTCTCAATAAGTTGAAAACAATATGTGTATAAAAGCAAATGATAGTGACTAATTTCCAGAATAGAGCAGTCTATATTGTATCGCAAGGTGATCACTGCACTTGCATTTAAAAATGTCAGATTCCCCCCAGATTGGTATTATTTGACGCCTACGGATGTCAGCTACATTCCTCTCACGTGACCGAATTCCTAACCCGTTATGTAGTTATAGGCACTAGAAGTTAAACATGTTTTCGGAAAGTATGTCCGATTGGCTCGAAAGTGGGCTTATTCGACACGTCATGACTCCAGCTTCAATTCTTCTCAAAGTACCGACCCCGAATTCTTAACACGTGACCCAGTTATAGCCCAAAAATGGAATTTCAAATTTCCAAAAAGTGACAAAATCACGCGAAATTTTCATTTACATCCACTTAGTCTTCTCCCGAAATAGCGAGGGGCACAATCATATTGATCGTCAACAAAATCTATTGCAAAGTGTATACCAAAAATATATAAAATGGTGTAGTATTCATCAAAGCTGGTCCAACTTCACTAGTATTGACTACAGAGTGCTGTAAATGCAAGCTGCCTTACTATGCAAGCATTCTGAATAGCACAAGCAGCTTGGGTTTGAATATAATATAATGTAAATTGTAGTATTTAAAGGAATATTCACCCTTGGATTTATTCTACATAAACAGTGTATATATTACTGTATAAACCACGTTGGCGTTAACTTTTATGCACCCATTTCGCGCTCCCGCAACATTACTTTTCAATGTTTCAATTACTCCTTCACGCTTCGCGCACCACTAGATCCGCCCGTAGTATACAAACACGGCGAGTCAACTCAAAAACAATATTTTCCTAGTCTCTTATTTCTGTATACAAATAAATATCGCTATTACAAGAAGGGTTTACCAGCCGAAAGAAGTGGATTGCAGCAATATAACCGAGGGAATAATAATAGTCTGCCAATTCGAAAGCCTATCCTTCCAAACAGCACTCCGTGTTTCCAGTTATTATTTTGGCTCCGGCATGACTAGCATATAATGAGCATACTTCGGTCAATGAAATTGGTCTGTACCAGGTAGCACGTGGGCCTTCGATGATTAAGCTGCTGACTGTTTGGATTAACTTCAACTCCGACGGAAAAATTGGTTCCTGCGTCTCCGAGTCTAATACATAAATGGACTTCTGGGACGCCTCTTTCTCATCAGCATTCCCGTTACCGCAACCGGAACCACCTTTTTTGCAGCACGATTCTCCCATTGGGCAAATTTCCTTTACCACGGTTTAAATGATATATTCAATCGATACGCTGAATTTTCTGCATATATTCAGAATTTTTAACATACCCTTAGACCTGAAGGGTTTTCATAGGTGACAGAAAAATAACTTCAAACGATGTAATTAATGATTTATTTAGAATACTACTTTTTACTATTTAATACACACTGTCCCAACTTAGTTATACGTCGACATTGAATATATATAGAGGTTTTTTTGTAATTCCAGCAATTGCCGTAAATTCTGAATATACACAAATTACGTATTTTGTTCAGATAAAGCGATTAATTAAAGCTGCGATTATATGTGATTACCATCAAATAATAAATATATATCCATAATGCCCGCTCACTATCCCATTTGGCCGATTGTCTGTTTGGTCACCGTTTGGTCGTCTGTTTGGTCACTCGTGCCTTTTTTGTTCAAAATAATTTATTCACTTGGTTGTATGCACTTGTTTTAGTTTAATGATTATTCTTTTAAGTTCATTCAACCAAGATCCAATTTCGATCGAAATTGCTCCTGGCTTACCTCATAGGAGTCTTCCGTTCAGGTTCTGCTATACTATGATTTAGGTAAATTCTAAAGTATTCTTACATAATTTCCTCAGGTGTCCAAAATGTACATCTGGGTATCCTACTCCTAGGTTTCATCCCTTTTCGATGTTTCATTTTTCATATCATTTGATTTTTCTATACGCTTGCTTTCTGCCCAACATAAGTTGTTTTAGGCAAAATGCCTAAGTCTTGTTTACCTTTTCTCATTTTATTTTTCTTCTTCTTTTGTTCTTCTTTCGTTTTCCCTTTTTCTTTGAACGTTTCGTACTGTTAATTTGCCCTTTCTATGAATAGTTTAATTCCTTCCATTCGTTTTACTATTTATCTTCCTTCTTCGTGCTCTCACTCATTCTACATGACCATTCCTCCCGTTAATCTATTTTATAATGTATGGCTTCAGGCCTGTTCTTGTCGTCTACTACGACGCCACTTCTACCCGCGACTTTTTTTAAGTGGAGTTGTTCACCCAAATTCACCGTTTTTGAGCTCATAATGCCCAATTGTTTTGCTGCCTCTACTGTTACATTCCCAAATTCTTCCTCTCCTTTAGCGCTCTCCAGATCTCCCAAGGCCCCACTTTTTTTCGCAAATATCGTTCTGGTTCCGAAGAATTTTTAGGGAATTTTTTTTGAAAATTCTTCTTTTCGGTCGCCTATTTTATACATCCCTGCCTTGGTTTCTAAGTTAACGAAAACACAATTAACCTCGGCTCTTCTCCTTTTTCCGACTGGCTTTTTACAATTATTTCGACTTCCAGTCTTCCTTCTGCTGCTTCTTCCTTTAATTTTTCCATCTTCGTCAATTTGGTCTTCGTCGTGGCCCTCCACAAGCATAATTTTCGTCAGAGAAGTGCTCCCACTAATTTTTCCGGTATAGAGCGTTAGCAAGGCTCAAATTTTTATACGACAATTATTTTCGGTCATAAATGGAGGCGGATGGTTTATTGATCTTTGTGGAAACTAAAATTTCGGAGTCTGCCGATATTCAAATTTCATTGTTTATATGCGCGTTTTATATGCACTATCTGAATTTTAGATGGCACAACTGTTTTTTCTCTTTTCACTCTATACTACACGAGTCACTGGTGGTCTAATATCAAATTTCATTCTTGAACAGCACATCTGTTCTAAGGATTGGTATGTAGTTTTTATTTCTACTGGTTCGCTTGGTCTTGTTGGTGGCCATCTGCTCCTCGGAATCGGGCGACAATTTCTTCCGGTTTATAATTTCTTTCTGGGACTGTTTTTCTTCTTTTGTTATGTCTTGACAATTCCGATACTGTTCAACTAGCTGCTGAATTGATACTTTCATGCCTCCAACCCATTGCAATGCTGAAGTCGGCTGGTTTCAATTAGTCTCGTCGGTTTCTTCGCAGCTGCCGATTTCGTTCGTCCTGATTGTCTGTATTTTTATTCACTATTTTGATTAACCTTTTTAGGAAGTCTTCAAACCGTTAATTATTTTCTGTGTCCCAACCGCCTTTTCTAGGTTGCTTGCCCCTGGTGCGGGACTTCGTCAGGCTAGTTGGTTTCGAAGATTTTTCGTATGATCTTCTTCATGTGTTTTATATTCTGTCTTCTGGATAGTTCACTCTTCCTACTGTTTGTACTAGTTATTTATCCAGAAAGGACAGCCAGATTGTTGACTTGGCCTCCTCAGCCCTTGCTTGAATAATGGACCCTTTTAAAACATACTGACCCTTACATTTTCCCTTAAAGTCTGCCAGTGTCACTCTCATCTCTTCTATTGATGCCTTGTGCGGAAAGCTGATTTGATGATTACCTTTATATAGACCGAAGTCCTTAACCTTTTTGTAATAATCGTAGCAGAAACTAGCAAACTACCTTAACGCACCACTTGTTTCGCCGAAGGTGGTGCGTTAAGGTGGCCCCTGGTGTATATACAATTTGAAAGAAATTATAATTTTATAAATTACACGACGGTACGGAACTATTTGATTTTCCAAAATTTCCAAAAAGTGTTATTTTTTCGATTTTCTTGATTTTGTTTGTCCATTAGTGTGTCCTGGATCGAGGCTAATCCTTTTGGTTTTAATACAGTATTTACAAATCGATCGTTGGACGAAGTGCTTTTTACCTTTTAATGCCATTATCTCATCCGCAAATGGATTTTATAATTAAAAACCCACGTTGAAAAGTAGTTTAATACGCCAAATTTCACACATAGGGGTAAATAATAAATGACAAGTAGCTGGGACAGGTGCTCAATGGTGTACGCTCCACCGAGCGATATACCCCATATCACATTTTTAGACCCACGCTAGTTAATTTATTATTAAAAATATGTTTACCCCCTATGCGTGACACAAAAAACTGTATTTTTCTACATTCCCCTCTCAAATTTTCGGCTTCATTTTTACCCTGGATGAAGTAATCATCCATGTATATGATCTGGGTTATATGATTTTAGAACCGAAACTGCCCCAGGTCACTTCCGCAGGTCAGGACCTCTACTGCCTCCTCCTCTATTGGGATCTGGTGAAAGCGCGCCGCCATATCTATAGAACTAATTTTTTTCAAACTTACCATAACGTCATTTATTCGGGATAGTGGTCCGTCTGGATCACTTCGTTCGCTGCCCTATAATATATGCCCAGTCCTTCATGTATATATTTGTGGATTCTCCCGATCATTTGACACCTTAGTGGTTACGAGGTCCTGTACATCTGTGATGCTACAGGACTTGAATTCTTCGTTTTCCTTCTGTTGTGGCATTTTCTCCCAGTTATACCTCTTCATTATTATTTCTGTTCAGGATTTCCCTACCTCTTCACTTTCCCATCTTTCCCGGTTTTCCTTCGGTTTCTTAAATTTTTATTTCATCGATTTTCGCTTCTTCTTCCATTTTGCTCTTTTTCCTGTTTTGAATGTGTTTGCACTGCCCGAATGCTTGCTTACCCTTTTAGCTTCCCTGTGCATGCTCAAAAATATATTTTTAACGAGTTCTATGACTTTTTAAGGTCAACTTCCCTATATTATTCATATAAATATACGGCTTTCCCATGCCCTCTTGTCCTTCTCTTTCAAATCCTCGGTTTAATATTAACTAGTCTCTGTTTATTTTCATTTCGCGGTAATGCGAGTGTGCATCATACATGCTGAAAGCAGTTAGTAAACAGCATATTTTTATTGTTTGACGCTACATGCAGTTGATTATATACATGCAAATGATGACATAAGGACTCACCATATCCCATAGCGCATTGCCATGCTACATTTCCTATAGCTCCATTTGAAGCATATATTAGTACGGTTAGCTAACGCTTCCATTCAGCCGGAGTAGTATATTAAGGGTTATTAAAGGGCTGTGTACTAAAGTTAATAAACATAATTCAATATAATGTATTCACAGATTGAAATATCTATTCGCGATTACATTTGCAGTCAAACGGATTACACTAATATCGGGTAATGTGGATCATGGTTGTTCTTTAATAGGTGTTCTTAAACTAAATCCAATCTAATGTATTCTTACATTAACATAATTACTGGTGATTATATTCGCTCGAAAAGAAATCGAACTGGAGATCCTTACTAACCGTACTAATTTTTTTTAAGTGGACTGGCAGTAAGTATACCATGTAAATGGATATCCCAAGTCTCTATCGAGTGTTGGTTTTGAGTCAATTAGATTTTTACCACTTTCGCATTTAAACACTTCGGGTAGAAAACATTCAATGTCCAAAATGCATAACAGGCTATACCGGAAATTTTGGAGACTTAATGGTTTGATTATGAAGTGTCTAAATGCCTAAATTTAGGCTTTAGAAAGTGGTAAAAATCTAATTGACTCAAAAGGGATATGAGGAAAATCAATTCTGACTGTCACGGCATATTCATAAAATATGTATTATTCCATTTAACCATCCTGTTTTTCTTGACCACCAGGTGAGAATAGTTTAAATCCTTGTATGATAGGTCTATAACCGGTACAACGACACAAGTTTCCCTGCAGGGCTCTCTCTATCATTGCTGTCGTAGGTTTCTTGGTATTCCGTATGAGTGTATACATACTCATAACAATTCCAGGTGTACAAAATCCGCATTGAGAACCATGATTTTCCACCAAAGCCTGCTGAACCGCATGTAACCGATTTTTGGTTGAGCCGATACCCTCGATTGTAGTAACAGAGCATAAATAGGGTTATCACAGTTGAATAATTGATCAATAAACCTCTTGTTAATTGGCCACGTGTGTTTATATATGGCCCAGGCTCTTTCCCGAACATATATCATATGCGTACTATATTTTACTGTATTTTAAATTCTCACGAGCAAAATATTAATTACGAACATAAATTACAGACTAAGCTAACCTTGAATCGTCAACTTAGCGCCGATCTATATGAACCAAATTTCCGACAGAACGCGTAATAAGTACATATAATACCAACATTTTCAATAGACCGACTACGTAACCACTATAAACTGTAATTGGGGATTATATGCATATTGGAGTAGATAATACGGCACTAATTATATACCGCATCTCGAGACTTAGTGTATAAGCTGTTTCTGACAATTTCGCTAAACGTCCACTTTATAATCACCCTCTGCCTGCTCTAGTTTATTCCTCAATTGAATTATGAGTAGGTTCAGCATCCAGGAATACTTAGTTGGTCCTAATTTAAGCTAAAGTAGGGCATTATAAACAGTGTTCCGTACGAATACATAATTTTCGATATCCAACTCCTAGCACAGTTTTAGGGGTTTGCCTTGAAGTTCAATGTGAGTCTTTTTCCTAAACCGTTCTTTCACTTTTTAGTACTCTTGGAGTGTTTGGCCTTGGAACAGGCAACTTTCTCCTTAACCAGACAGAGATTCGGTGTTTAGTTTTAACTGACATTCATTTCTCCGTTCTTCGTTTTTTCACTTGGACGGTATCTGCCATATAATTGCCATCGCAGGGGCTAATGCCACAAGAGATAACATACAACCAACAATTGAAGCTAAGCCAGTTGTCTGGTCATTGAAACAAGTCTAGAAATGAGTCTTTTTAAAGTCGGCTTGAAGTGAGCTATATTCGCTAGGCTGATCTTGACAAACCACTTTATGCTGGCTACTGCTTCCATTGCAGTTCATATGACCATTTCCCTAGTCATCACTATAATTTGTTTTCTTTTGTGTATTTCAGCCGAAGCCACTAGTCCATTTCCGCCTTCAGATTGTCCGCATAATGGCTTCTTTCTACCATTTCGCTTACAATTTATTGTACTTTCCTGCACTTTCTTCATCCTTTTTCCAACTCAATCTTATCCAGATACCTGATTCCAGGTATTAATTTTGGTCGATAGAACTTCTCATATTTCTTTTGAAAGTAACTTTTGTATGTAACCCGTATCTAAATCTTTTCGCTTTTTCAGTTCCTAGAAAAATGAGACGTATGAACAACATGGTTGTAATACTGTGCATTTTTGGAACTCATATGATTTATCACGCGACCCTGGTTTACCAACTCTCTTTTTTCACTATGATTCGCTCTTGCTATTGTCCACCGTGTAACGTATCATTTTCCTCAATTGTTTCCTCATGTTTCTATCTGTGTATCGTCAGTTTTCCTTTTGAAACCACCTTTTGATTGGCTTCTTATGGAAACATAATAATTCTCCCAAATTTATCTTTTTCATTTATTTCTTCTTGGAGACAACCGCCCATGTTGGGCACCATTTTTGAGAGAGTGTGCCGATAGTGTGCCGATAGTGTGCCGATAGTTAGCCTATCACCATATAGGTGCGTCGTTCGTCTTTAAGGGACAGAATCCGTCCACCTCGTGTAGTAGTGTTATGGTAATCTTCCGGACTCTATTTATTACTGTTCCATTCATATCTTCCAGATGCTCATTGTTTGTACTGATTTCCGGCCATCTTGTTTCCAGCCATTATATAAATAATAGCTTAATATTTTATTCACAATTTTCATTATCTGATCTTGATATCAATTAAACATAATATTATTCAAAACTGCACTTCCAAGCCAAGTAGAACCCCACTGCAATCGATAATTTCTATTGGTCATTACTAATTCACCTAATTACCTAGTTACTTTTTTTATAATTCTTGAAAAATACAATGTTATTATAGTAAGCGCAACAACTTCACATATTTTTCTCGTTCTGTTGTATTTCTTTAATTTATCTTTTTACTTTTTCGGAATAGCAACACTCCATAGTAATATATTATACAGTCCCTACCCCCAGTTAGTTACGAAAACTCGTTTCAAAACCTGTAACTAACTGAGGGTTTGTAACTAACTGGG
>SCLF01137524.1:0-10521 GCA_004367975.1 Mesochordaeus erythrocephalus
TATTTACATCCGTGATTAAGACTACTAGAACGAATGGATCAGTTCGATACAATTTGGCCTATTATGTGTCACATTCATCAGCCAACGACCTTGGAATAGGCATATTCACCTGTATTGTTAATTACTATCAAGTATATCCTTAAAGAATGACCAAACGCCGTAATGCATAAATTAGACTAAAAAGGGAAATGCACATTTGTATACCTTGAAAAAATCAGCCTGAACGGTATCAACCCGAAATCAACCGGGGTTAAGAACCGAATTTATAAAGTCGTATAGTATTCTATCAATTTTAAACTGAATTGACTGCAGTGGCAAGTTCTTGTGGTAAATACACGAACTTCGATTTTTCACGAAATGTCTGTTATTTCGTGTTCCTAACTCTCGTTCACCCATTTTAACTCCCGTCTCATTAATTTTACAATTCTGTAATAACCAGTTCAAAGGGAAAATTACCAGACACGATTTTGGCATTTTTGTCATTTATTGAAGTTTATTGAAGTATATTATACCCCTACCCAATATCGACAGTAGGAAATACGGTTTTCATTCCCACGTTCGCAGTTTTTCAGAGAAATATTTACTGCACTCGTACACGCCTGTCAACCCCCCTCCCCTGTTTAAGTGGGAACTGATCGGTTAAGAAGATATAGTCAGTTCAATAGAGTTTTTTCTGGCGGTTTAGAATCTGTTCACAGACTATCCGAAATTATAGGCGTCATACAGTTAACCCCCTTAAAGAGAGAACGTGAAAAAGACCTTTTTTAAAACGTTATTTTGAACCCCTAGGGCATGGCAGCTCACCGAACTAAATTGTTCTAGATTAAGTAGACCCCAGGGCCAAAATGGACTTTGACCTATACTGAACTTTAGTTTTTACAGTTGTTCCAACTCGAATTTTCAGTGACCATACTTTGGGATCATTTCATGTTATATAAATCATAAAAAAATAGAAAAATGACAAAATCGCTCAAGTCAATTTTGTCCATTTTGAATAATGTGACTTTCGAGGTTCATAGCTTCAAAACAAATAATCGGAGTATAATTTCGATGCTTTTATTGGATGCGCACGTTCTGTCTTTAAGAGTGTTAACTATATGACGCCGTGTAATTTTAGACATTCTGAGAACAGATTGGGAACCGCAACAAGTCTCGTTAACCGGTCAGTTCCCACTTTAAGATGGGGGGTACGGTTTTGACTCATGTGTCCTACTGAATTGATTTTTAACTTTCTTATACTTTATCAAATATTCGTCTACCTTAAGCCGCAAGCTGCACGAATGGTTTTAACCATACGCTGCAATCTATACCGGTCGCCACACTCTCGTGAAATTCATTATTTGAGTTCTGGATTTCTATTTGTTTGGTTACGGGGGCTAGTTTGAAGAGACAATTTCCTATATATTTATCAACATTTAAACTATTTTCGGTCAAATTAGGTCATTCATGATCTTATGGGGTATACTTACTACGGTATTATAACTCAAATGAAGTCATCAAAATTGTCCGATCGTAGGCGGAATTTCCGTTGTCCAATTCGTAAATGGCCCGCCAGGTCTTTGAAAGAAGTCACCATTAGTTACCAACCGTATATTTAATCACGCGGCAATTGATCAGAGGTTAATGAAAGTACCTAGATTCCGTACACCTAATATCAACGCGCGTGGAATTTAAAGGGTCGCAATTGGCCTCTTCAAATCGGACAATTTTTATGACTTCACTGTACTTATGGTCTAACTTGCTATAGACGCCTACGTAATTAACTATTATTCCGTATAACTATCGACCCCTTTATCATAATTTGTACTTTGATCTCTTATATTCTTCCGCTCATCTCCCTCTACGTCAGTACCCACCGTGGCCATTTTCCGCCCACGCAAATTTGGGATTGATTTGGTGCCGAGTTTCCATATAGCTATCGATCCCCTTGTCAAAGTTCGTTTATTTTGGTCTCATGCTGTTGAGCTTATCTCCCTCTACCTCTGTACCAAATCTGGCTGTATGCTGCCTACGTACGTACTAATTCTGGAAGATTTCTCATTTTTTGTTTTTTTTTCAAAAAGTTTACGTATGACTACAGTCCCTACCCAAAAGAGAGACACATACTCAAAAGAGGGACACATTTCCGCCAAATGTTTACCAACTCAAAAGAGGGACACAGCAATAATTTTATGAAAAATGAATGAAAAATATTTCCGGTTGAAGGATTCAATTCAAAATTAGGACAAAACCTGCATTAACGTTAATTTTTGTACATTGATCTTTATCGGCCAGATGTAGTTATGGCTGGTCATGTAATTTGTAGGATAAAAATTCACTGTTAGTCAGTCACGGCTGGTAATCATATGGTATATAAAATCTGCGTATAGACCTCAAGCGGGTTTTAAATACAACGGTATATAATGGCTACCTAGTGAAACTGTTCACCAAAATCGTTCTAAAATGTTATTGAACGATGCGTCGGTTAACGTCGGTTAACGTCGATTAACGTCGGTTAACGTCGGTTAACGTCGGTTAACGTCGGATAGCGTCGGTTAACGTCGGTTAACGTTGGTTAACGTCGGTTCTCTGAACCTTGGGGAAAGAAAATTTGTAGGCAAACCATCTACAGACTTAAAAATCTGCAGATTTGAACAAAACTACATCCGGTTCTCACAGAAGGATTTACGTTCATCCTGATACTAATATATACTAATATACTATATACTAATATATACAAATATATATATATATAGCTCAACATAACATAATAATAATAACAAATATATAGACAAATATATAGACAAATATATAGACAAATATATAGACTTATATATTTTTCATCCGCTCATCGCTGCTATTGACTCATCCGCTTGTTAAAGACTTTTCGGGTTGATCTTATATTCCCTCAAAGTACGATTATATACTGTTACAGTAAAGACATCACTACAAAGTGTGACACATCCACTTATCGTTCAGCAATTCGAAAACGAATTTTACTCCTTGCTGAACAAGCAACTGCTTCTAACACCTTTGTGCTATGAAACTGCTCGGACTGTAGCCCTCATGCTCCGCGCGTCCGAAAAATACCGAAAATACCAATTCAACAACTGAAGTTTTCCATGAATTGGTGGGAATCATTCAATAGCCGAAGAGGTATAAAATACAAAAAGATCTGTGGAAACCGAAAAAGTTTTGAAGGTGGAGAAGTTGAAACCGAACGAGAAAGACTCATCGAAATAATCAAGGAATATCCTGACGATTTAGTTTATAATTCTGATGAAAGTTGTATCTTAACTGATTTTCTTGGTGATCGGTCACTTCATACAAAAGAAACAGAGGGTCGCCTGAAAAAGGGAGATGACAAAAAACGTTTAACAACAGTATATTTTTGCAACAAGGCCGGTGGGGTTTGTACGCAAATGTTCGTTGGTAAAAATCTTAGCGGGTCTATGAACGATTTTGCATGCAAGACAAATTCATAATCGAAAATTTTTGCCCTTAAGTGATTGGTTCCACGTTTGCTTATGATGAAGCAGGACGTTTGTTTTGGTTGGAAAGCCACTACCGCAAATTAAACGTTTGATTATCAATTCCGGGTGTAGCTTTCTGACAGCAAGGCTTTGTCCGATGCCCATAATTATCTATATGCAATTATAAGATAAAATATAAACTGATAAATAAATCATAATTATAGAATCTGATAACTTATAGGTTGACAACTTATTTCAAATTGGTGGAAATTGGTTGGAAATTGGTGAGGGCATTTCCTGAGTCTGACACATTTTTGCTCTCGAACACCCCAGAATGTAAACCTGGAATACAAACAAATTAAAAGGAGAATGCTTAGGATAGTGGGGACGGATAGTGGGGAACTGAAGTCGCTGTCGTTATCTGATAGTTGTGGCGACTGCGTCTCAGCAACACGTTTCATCTAAGTATCATAGTTATAATTAATAATAAGTCACACTAACATAAAGCAGATTCAGGTTTAGGCACTAGTCTCTCAGTTGTTACTTAATCAATCATATATCAGCACCCATCAAACTAACAGACAAACATATACAGTGTTGTCTCGAAGAGTGTCACAGCAAAGGGTGTCACGTTTTCGAAAAGTCATGACCGATCAAAGTTTGTCACTTAAAAAAAGACATGAGACAAAAAATTAGCCATTTGGTGCCCTTACATTTCGAAATTATCGCCAGCGGTATTTTGGCCACGCGCATATGCATGGTATGAAGGTTAACCTGTTGCTTAACTTGTAGCAGGCTTGAAACCGACTACCGACCAAAGCTTTTTTTTAATCCGACCACGACCGACCATGGGCAAAGAGTTTGGTCGACCACGGATGATTTTGAAGCCTGACTTATGGGGTGTAATTCCATAATTCGCCCCTGTTACTGCCGGTACTGTACACCACTCCCGTCGGTATTAATAATGAATCCTGCTGAGTAGTTAGCTAATTGAGTATCCAATTTACTTCTGTACTCATCCAAAACACAATCTTCTATTTGTTGTTGATCACTTTTTCTTCCGGAGAAAGCCGATAAATATAGCACCTAGAAAATTCATACGACTCTAGCGATTTTTCTTCCGAAAACGGAGTCTTTTTACTTTCTAGTCTTACCAGCTCTACCAATGACGTTAATGTGAATTTTGTTGCTTTATTACTTTTGGATCTTTTCAGTATTTCTGATTCCAAATGATCTTCGAATTGAGTTAGTTCATTCGTAGCTTCTACTGTTCTATTGTACGTCACATTACATTTTCTTCTTACGGATTCATTCAATATATCATCAGCGTTTTCCTTAGTCTATAATAACGCCGCTTACAAATCGCTTTTAAATGAATTTGCATATATTCATTATTTACATCCTTATCAAGCGTTGAAAATGTTTTACCAAATTAAGTTTTAAGTATGCTAAATGGTTATTGTCAGCTTTTCCATGAATATGCCACCATTTTGGATTATTTGGGCATATTTGGTACGTTCATTAAAACTAAAAAAAGGCTTGGACCTGTCCATTTTCTCGTTTTTCAGAATGTTGAAAGCGAAAATTGAATTCAGAAAATATCTCATGAAATCTAGAAATCACTACAAATAACACCTTCACCCCGATTTGCCACAAGCGGGGCTTTTGGGCATCCCTAGATTAGTTTATAAATATATTTGTCACGTTAAACAATTCTTTACAAATAATAATACGCTCGGGTGAAAAGTGACACTCTTTGACACCACTGTATTATAATAAAAAATTGAACCCAAGATGCAATTAAAATCGGTGAACCATGATATAATTTTCTGGTAGTATCTCCTTCCCACAAAGTCCTGCAGAATACGGATAAAATGGTAAATTGGTGTTATAAATGCTTTTTAGGACCACCCATCTCAGATTGCAATTTTGACCATATAAAAAATTAATTATGACACACGGCGACTTAGTCATTTAACTTAATACATCGTGGTAACATGACCGACATTTATATTAAAAGTAATTTATTCAGACTAAACCTACGGCTTTAGCATGCAAATGGTGAACAGGAGCTATGTGGCTGCTTGCCTGGGAGATGCTAACATACTCTATCTCATAATTTGGAGTGCCAAAAAAGACTTATATTGTACCAAATCATCTGGAGAAGAGAGTGGACGGCAAATTCTCGTCCAATTAGAAGTGATAAAGGCCGTCAAAGGAAATTGTCGAAAATCCGAGGATTTCCGTAAAAGAGCTGTCACGTGACCAACAAATCAGTCGAACGACCTGTTTTCAGATCATAGAGGAAGATATGATGATCCCGCATTAATAAATAAAAACGCGTGTCCAGTGTCGTCAAATTTTGAGCAAATTTAAATATCCAAAAACGAAGGAAATGGTCTACATTTACAGTGAATAAAAAGGACGAATGTTAAGTTGAGTATGGTTGAAGCAGCATCAAGTTTCCAAGCATACATCCGGCGTAATGGTGTTCGGCGCCGCCGCATCAGATGGGCGCAAAATTCTCCTCGTGTTAATTAAAGAGGGCATAAAAACGAAGACCGATGGTTATGCCTAAATTTTGAAGGACAACCTACGGCCTTTGGTACGAAGACATTACCCAGAAGGAAAATTACTGCTTCCAACAGGACGAAGCCCCTACCATACGTCAAAGAAAAGTCCAAAGTGGTTGGCCGAAACTATCGCTGCATATTGAGATAAATCAGTTTGACCCCCTCGTCGCCTGATTTGAATCCCCACGACTATGGTCTATGGGGACAAATACAACAACGGCTTTATGGAGCACAATTACGAACTTGAAATCAAAAAATCATCACGAGGTTAATCACAGGATCTCGTACAGAGAACATGCGGGTTATTCAAGCGTCGATCTCAATAAGTTATCGATGTTTTCGGTGGCTACATAGAGTATTGTATTCATATACTGTATTAATTACCACATGAGCAACAACTTTACTAGCAACTTGTATAACCGTGAGTAACGCCCCGGTCAACAAGTGACCAAAATCACGGTCAACAAGTGACCAAAATCACGAATTTTTCACTTTTATATTCTGTTATGATTTAGAGAACATGCCATGATCATAAAGTATTCTAACTAAAAATTCGTAAAAACTAAAGTTCAGGACGCCCAAAGTCAGTTTTGTCCATTTTGAACAATGCCATTTTCGAGGTCCGTAGCTTTAAAACAAATAATCGGAGTATGTTTTCGATTCTTTTATTGGATACCCAGGGGAAACAATTATTATCGCTCAAAAAACCATCCTTAACTCAGCAAACGTCCTAAACTTCGGTAGAGGACTGTACATTACTTTTACAATTATGTTTGAATTTTACAATTATATTTGAATTTTTACAGAGCACCGAGCAGGGATGGTCATGGAAAGAATAAGAAGATTTAAGAATTATTTTAAAACCGTTGTTTGAATTGTTTTTTCAGAATATTGTTTAATTCAAAGCAATTAACGACGTATGGCTTTTCGGATGTTGATCTGAGTTCAGATTCTTTTCCGAGTTTTCGATTTATGCTCTTCATGACTGTCAAGATAATGTTTACATAGTATCATGTTGTTATAAAAATATATATTAATACAAAATTATCTTTATTAATTCATTTGTTTTCTTCAATTCGTTGATCGTAATATTTAATGTTTGAATATATTTATATCAATTTATATATAGTATAATTATATATAATGCAGAAATTAATCGAAAACGTCCCGAAAAAGATTTTGACCTTCGAGGTCCATTGTGTTGTCCCATTTGCAGTCTGTTTTCTATACCCATGTTTTCTATTGTTTGAAGAATCGTCAGGACGGATTTTTGTGATGATGAGCTTAAAATCGGACTTAATATCGGCATTAGTAGCATCTTAACTCCTGCTGGGATTGTAAATATACCGGCAAGTCTACACCAAAACTTGTATATGGATCTACCATCCATACATGTTCCCTAAACGGTCCACGACAAGTCGAATCGCTGGTATTTCACCTCTGTCAAAAGCCCCCTCCCCCATCAAGTGGGAAGCGATCGGTTAACGAGACTTGATGAGTCTGATAGTGTTTTTGTTTGCGGTTCCGAATCTGTTCTCATCCGTGCGCGTGACCAATTTAAAGGGACATTTTAAAATATTGTGAAATTTTATGGCAGTTAGAATACAAAAATGTGATTTCGGCGCGCCCTGACTCAGGTTTCAATTCTTATGATTTAGAAAAGATGCTAAGCTCCCAAAGTATGTTCACTAAAAATTCGACTCGAAACAACTGCGTAAAAACTAAAATTTTGTCCATTTTTGAACAATGTGATTTCGAGGTCATGCCCCCAGGAGTAAAAAAGGTCTTTTTCATGTTGTATCTTTAGGGGAGGGGTTAACTGCACGATGAAAAACTCACGCAGCTCACTAATTCTCGTTAACCGATCACTCCCCACATGACGGGGTAGGGGGCTCGGTTTTGACAGGGGTGTATTAGTTTTCCAAAAAGGGCGAGAAATGTATTTAAAGAAAGACCTTTTAAAAAAGGGCGAGAAATGTATTTAAAGAAAGACCTTTTATTCAATAGATATAACATATATATTCTATAAGTCTCAGTCTAAATTTTATACGTTATGGGCGAAAGTACACGATTTAAATGACTGGCTCTGTTTAGAGATCTATTGACTTTATAGATGATAGGCCTACCTTTCGTCAAATGCGGGTCGGTCTGTGACTTCATATTGGATGCATGCATTGATTAACTCTTTCATTTCACCAGGAGTTTTTTCTGCACCACCGACCTTTACGCCACTTTTCGGATTTAAACGACTTAAGTCGGGTCTTAGCCTTCCGGATCCAACCATAAAAATTAGAATCTCTGAAATATTATTATGGTAACGTTATTAATACTAACACAGGAAATTACGTAATCGAAAGAAGTATCGTTTAGACTAATATTGAATCAGTATTAGCTTATCAACTAATTCAAATTGGAAGTGAATTATTCTAGTCCTATTATAAACCTTATAATTTAAACACTTTCAAAACGCTTACCTGGCTGGAGGAAGGGTTGTTTACAGTAAGGCAATTCGCCAGCAAAAAGCTCGAACAAAACAACACCATATGCGTACATGTCGGAATATATTGAATACGGATTTGAGTCGCTATTTTGGCGTATATTGAGAATTTCAGGAGACATCCAAAAAAGGCTTCCTGAAGTATAGCTCAGAACAGTTACAGAACAATTACTCGATAAATAGGTTTGTTTTTTCGAAATTTTGATAAACTAATTATTTTCAGTGGAAAATATTTGGATTCGAGGTAGTTCTTGCTAGTTCAAATTGGGAACATATTTTGTCTTAATCCTCTTGTAAAAATAAGCCAAAACGCTTTGTGAACTGTCATTCTGTAATAAACTCAATTTTGTAGCGATTGGGCTGACTTTGGGTCTTTTATTCATAGAAATATATGGATACTTTCCCCATGGACCGCCAGATAAAATATTCCATTATTAATAAGTCTCGATATAATATTTTTTTCTAAATCCTTACCCCATAATTAATCAATATTTGCAATATAAACGAAATAATACGTAACATTATATCTTCAATACTTAATAGTTAATAATAAAAAATATCGGGCTGATGAACAGCTACACAAAATTAACATTTTGCGACCACAGATATATTTACCAGTGGGAGCGTTGGATACATTTCCACCTCGAGCAGCAGTTTTTTTCGTAACTGCAAGGCCAAAATCGCCAATTTTTACACTATTGTCAGCTTCGGAATTGTCACTCGATAAAAAAATATTTGACGATTTTAGATCTCGGTGGACGATTTTCTTCGAGTGTAGATATTCCATTCCCTAAATATTGGCTTATTTAGTAAAAATAGGGCAGAGATAATAATACATTATTAAGACAGAGAGTACATTTACGGAATAATATTTAAACCTTCGAGGCAACTATCCGTGCACATAAGTCAATAGCAACTGTTTGATAAAATTGGCCAGAAAATAAAATAATCTAATTATATCAATCTCCAGAACCGACAAATTTGTTATTAATCCAATTTTTAGCTAAGACTATAGAGGCAGTGATAATATACACTTTGAAATCTATTTTGTTCACAATCAAGATGATTTTTCCCTTCGCTATTACTGGAGAACACTATGTGGAGATAAATGAATTCAATAACCATAATTGTATGTTATAAAGAGTCATTTCATGTTGAGTTGAAATGTAGCACTTATTACAGATTGGAGCAAAATAGATATTGCAACAAACTTGTTGCTTTATTTATGTAGACCAACATTATTACATTCAGATCTAAACTGCAATAAAACGGCATATTTATTTAAAGTCCTAGTTCAGTACCCAAGTCAGTCTGCTTCAAAAAACCATCGTACCGTTATCGGTATTACGAATATTATAATAAAAAAGTTCTCGGTTAAGCTGGTAGCTCCTGGTTGCAAGAAAAGTTCTCGCAGCTATCCAGAATCTCCCCAAATAAAAAACCTGAAGTTTCATTTTGACTACATATATGTTTTACTATGTGATGACAGAATAGTAATTTCAAGTAGAAGGTCGGAAAAGAAGTATTTCAGCCCACAAGCCACGCAAGAAGGGCGAGAGCGGCTCAGTGTTGAACATATACGGAGAGAGGTATTTTAATATCTGATTAGTAAATCCAATCTGAAATATAGCATTTTATGTCATTGATTAATGGTGAAGAAGGGCACATATGGTGTAGATGATGAAGACAGAAGATTAGTGGCAGTTTTGTCCCTCGTGTCAGTGATTTCGGGATCAACGTAATTTTTGATATTGATTTTAAATTAAGCGACGGCGATTGAAAACTCTCGTATTATATGAGCAGTCATAAGCCTAGTGCGACAACTATATTTTCATGTGTATGTTGGATGGATGAATTATTACCGGTTAGTCTGGTAACAGGTTACCAGACCGAATTCCGAACAGTAAACATACTTTGCGAGTAAACATACTTTGCGATCTTAGCATGTTCCTAAATAATAATAAAATCTAAAAGTGAAAAATTCGTGATTTTGTCACTT
>SCLF01137635.1:0-10520 GCA_004367975.1 Mesochordaeus erythrocephalus
TCAAATGTTTTTTAATTAGCATGGTTACAAAACCCCCTTCTCAAACACATATTCAAACACTTACTGTATTTGAAGTTCTTAGAACCCAGGTTGGTAGCTACTATGGTCGGGGAAATGTAACACCCATGTTAACATAGAGATACAACTAAACGCTTCCTTTTTCACGAATACCATTTTATTCATGGAAGCAGAACTAAATCACTCCCTCAGTGGGGTTAAACCACAGTTCACCCAAATACCTGGAAGGTAAAACGGTTGAGTTATTGACCCTCTTTTAACACCATCTACTTCAGGTATTCATTATTGAATCAGAACAAGCTTCATACGATTCCCTGGTTGATGCAATGGTTGGTGCAAAAAATCAAGTACAGTGATCACATGTACTATCACTTAATACATACTGAATGTAAACGGAATTTGACCCACAACGAAAACGTTTTACGTCAAATAATAAATAATACGAACAAAATTATGTTTATTTGAAGTTTTTGAAAGCGGTTAAGTCTATTCCATCCAACATCGGAAAATTTTCGCCCGACGAAGTTTTGTTATCAGTTGCGCCAGGACAAAGAGGGCGTCCAACATACCACCGTGGATCTTGAACTCCGTGGGCATGATTATAACCTTTCAAAAACCCGCCAAGGCGGTTTAAAATTATTTCACTGAAATCTGATGTTTCCTGGTCGTATTGGAACAAATATGGCAGCATCATATATACATCCCAATACGGGACTCGATCCAGATAGGGCCCGGCATTTTGCACTAGAGTTTTTACGAGAGCTTTAAAATAAGAGGTTTTTGGGGAAAATTGTCAAAAAAAACATTTATACTACCAGCTGGGGTTTCAAAAGATGTAGCGTCGAAAAGCCACGGATCGGGTCGTGACGAATACAAATCGTCGAAACCTGGGGAACAATCTTCGGAAAACGGAGGTCCAGTACATGCAACAGATAACAGGTTCCGATCTGATATGACCCGAGCCTTAGAGCCCCGAAATGCCATTCTGAACCAGATCAAATTATAAAAAAAAGTAGAAAACTTTTGAAAAAAAGTCGCGTGTAATTTACAGAATTTCAAGTTCCGCAGGGGGGGCGCGGGCTAACTCGGACGCTTCGTGCAGGGCTCGACCGATTTCAATTACATCTAAATGCAAAACATTCGTGGCATAAACTGTGTAATCGTTAATCCACTCATCATGAACAATACGTGCATCGTATTGGTTACATCTCAGTAATTTCACAACGGGATCAGAATCTCCAGTAGGTCTACTGTAAATCCCCAGCGAAAAAACGCTCAGACATTCGCTCGCGGCAAAACGCATCGAGTTCGGTGCGAAATACATCTCCGCTTACTAAACGAGGAGAGACACACGAGTGGACGAGACTCTAAAAAAGTAGATCGGGTTACAAAACCACGCCCCCGAAAAATTTTTTGGTTGGCTAAAAAATCTTTATAAACTTGACGCACCTTAATTATATTCAGTAAGACACCGTCCCCTCTCCCAAATTGTAACGAAATTTTGGGCTCGAAAGGACATCTTCCACGATTTTCACCTATCACATCGCCTGAAAGAAAAGGTATGACTTTTTATATTTAACTGCACGGTTACAACCTGGTAAAAAAGGAGGGAAATCGGTAGGAATTGTAAATCCATTTCGGACGAAAGAACGGGTGGCGGAAGTAAGCTCCTTTGGGTACGGGAGACAAGACATGACTTCCATGGCCAAAGCCTGTATAAATTTAACAGAAAGTTTTTGAGAGGAAAATCGGGTTCAAAAAATAAGCTGAGAATTTAAAGAAATACTAATGGAAAAAACCTCATTTTCTGTGAAATCTCGGCCTTCCCTGACAAAATGTACGCAGGGAGTGCTCGTGAGCATCCAGAAAACGAATCCGACACCCACAATCGGCCCCCTTTTTTGAAACAAATTTAGGACACCATCTTTTTCTGCCTACCGCATCTCGACATATTGTTCGGGCAGAATTTCGACGACAGGTCAAATGCACGATTTCACTGCATTCCTGTCCAGCATTCAATGAACGGATGCGGCTATGATTGAGGCGGGATCCCCAAGTAAAATAGAAATCTGGTGTAAAGTCATTTAAGAGCCCCAAAATTTTGTTTTCGAACTCAATTTGGGTAAAATCCTATGTTTAAAAAAATAGAGTAGAAAACTGTTAGGTTTTTTTTCTTGAAATCCGAATACCTTGAAAATTAGAGTGGGGTACAGGGACTCGAAATAGACTTATCCTGTTGGATGACTCACCCACACGCGGGGAGGGCAATGATAAGACCGGTCGTCGGCGGGCACCTGAAACTTCTGATAATTACCATTACCAAGGTTTACATCGACAACAGTTGCGCCATTTAACCCTGCCCGATTCCAATATTGGATTGATATACAACTTCGGGGTATACCTTAAAAAACTTGTCACCATAATACTCTAATCGGTAACGACGGAGATCATAATAGAATATTGATGCGCTAACCCGGATGAATTGTAACAAAAAGTATGATTACATGTAATTTTCGGCTAACCTTGCACATCCCCTCTTTGACTACCAAAAAGGGTTAAAACCACTCGCCCATTTGTGCCTGTAAAGCTCGCTCCAGCGTAATGCATGCAGGAAGCGACTAATTCTGACATTTTCCGGTGGTGGGAAATCACAGGAATAAATCCATAATTAAAAATCTCAATCCGACCTTTTTATCCGATTTCTCGTGTTAAATGAGGAGGAAAAGACCACCGGGTCTAGTAGTGATGAATAGGACATGACAAACGGAAATAGGCACAAACATAACTACAAGTTGAACGTAAGGTTGTAACCGATTACCGGGGTTGGAATAAATAACAGGAAAACAAATTGAAGGACTATTTCAGATGGCCGGATCGCAAGCAATGCAAGCTAGAAAAGCGAATATCAGTACCAGAGTTCAACCAAAACGCAGATCAAATCTGCCACGCGCGGCTCGAAAATTTCCAACTAATTCTGTTGTTTTACAACAGGCAAAATTGCGGGTAAAATTAAATTAATAATCATGTCCAGAAAATTTTTATAGAGTAGTACCAGGGACGTCTAAGGAAGGGTTTAAACAGCTGTTTAAGGTTAACCGGGTGAAATCATGTCCACATGAAAACTAAGTTAAGATAATAGCTGTTACTTAAAAAACGATGAAATAAAACTAAAGATCTCAAAAAGAACCTAAAACGTGAGAAAATTATTCGGGATAACTGTACAAAATATAAGTTATACCGTTTGAATTTAAAAGGAATAAATTGGACCGAATTGAAATTAAAATATTTGTTTAAGTCTTAAGGGCCGTTCCGAAGAAGCCCGATACAGGCAAGATAGGAATAAAATTTTTACATATTCCTGCAGACTTCGTGAGTGTGCATTTTTTGATGTTAATGGTGTTCATTTCAAAGAAGCCCGATACAGATAAGATAGGAATATAATTTTTACATATTCCAGCACCCCTTTTCGAGTGTACATCTCTTGATGTCAAAATTGTTCATTTCGACTCTTGATGTCAAAATTGTTCATTTCGAGGAAGCCCGATACAGTCAAGATAGGAATATAATTTTTACATATTCCTACAGACTTCTTTGAGGGTACAGATTTTGATGTTAGATTTGTTCATTTCAAAGAAGCCCGGTACAGATAAAATAGGAATATAAGTTTTACATATTCCTGCAGACTTTTTAAGTGTGCATCTTTTGATGTTAATTGTTTTCATTTCAAAGAGGTCCGATACAGATAAGAGAGGAATATAATTGTTACATACTCCTGCAGACTTCTTTGAGTCCACATCTTTTGATGTTACATTTGTTCATTTCAAAAAAGCCCGATACAGACAAGATAGGAATATAATTTTTACATATTTCTGCAGACTTTTTTGAGTGTACATCTCTTGATGTTAAATTTGTTCATTTCAAAGAAGCCCGATTCATACAAGATAGGAATATAGTCTACATATTCCTACAGACTTTTGTTTTTTTGAATGCGCACCTTTTGATGTTAATTGTGGTCATTTCAAAGAAGTCCGATACAGATAAAATAGGAATAGAAAAATTTTACATATTCCTACAGACTGTTCTGGGGGTACATATTTTGATGTTAAATTTGGTCATTTCAAGAAAAAACCCGATACAGACAGGAAAGGAATAAAATTTTTACATATTCCAGCAGCCTTGTTTGTTGAGTGTACATCTCTTGATGTTAAATTTGTTCATTTCAAGGAGGCCCGATACAGTCAAGATAGGAATATAATTTTTACATATTCCTGCAGACTTCTTTGAGTGTACGTATTTTGATGTTAAACTGGTTCATGTCAAAGAAAAACCCGATACAGACAAGATAGGATTATAATTTTTACATATTCCTACAGACGTGTTGAGTGCGAATCTTTTGATGTTAATTGCGTTCAATTCAAAGAGGTCCGATACGGATAAGATAGGAATATAACTTTTACATATTCCTGAAAATTTTTTGATTGTGTATTTTTCGATGTTAATGTGTGATGATTAATTTGTTTAAAGGTAAAAAACAAAATTAATAACTCCCTATGTACTACTCTATAATCAAAATAAGACTTATGGAGGAGATAATCAGAATTATTGTCTAAACCCAAAATTAAGGAGGAAGCGGAAGTTATGTGGGCAGAATGGGCCCTATCCTTCGAGGAAGTTAAAGGTTTGCTCGCAGACGATTCAATACCTGTTGTATCAGTACTGCAGAAAATTCTTAATAACACCATCAATCTGGTTAAACATCGTCCGGATTCCGATGAAGTTTTGAGACAAGTCAACCAGGCCTGGATGGAAAACCTCAATATCCAAATGCCAAGTTTGACTTTGTCAGATGTTAACCATGACCAGTTTAAGCAATCAACTCCGGTTGAACAAGAGCTGGAAGTGGCAACACAACCACCAGCCAAAGTTATTCGAAGAGACAGCCAACCTTCCATTGAAAGTTTGGAATCAGAAGATGATCACCCAAGCCAACACTCAGCAATCAGCCTCCAGTTGAGAGCAGAAGCGGCAAGCGCACTGGAAGGATCACCTGAAGTGAACCAAATAGAACGGTTCGAAACCCGAGACGAAATGCGAGATTTCGAAAAAAGAGTTACGGATGAAATCGTCAAATTGAATGAGAAACTGACCCTTATTCAAACTGACCAACGGGAAGCGAAAAGTGACCAAAAATGGCCAAAAAAATGGGCCAAATTAGATCAAACGGTGAGACACTTATCGGAGCTACAAGAATCGATGCGAGCGGCAACGGGAGAAAGTGTGAGCAAAAAAGTCGCATTGTTGGCGAATGATGGCGAATACATCAAAAAATTGGCCGGAAAAGTAGCGAAAGCTTCGAAAAATATTCCAAATGACTCATTGTGGAAAGCAATACAGGCAATGATAGTGGTTAATTTAACCTACGAGCCAACCAACAACCTCAGGGGTCTGGTCGGTTTTATCAGGCTAGCATCCATCCATAAAGAGGGAGCACAATGTGAAGCTTTCAAAAACTTGGCAAAAAACTTAACCCAGGTTGAGGACCCGCCAAAAATTTGGACACTTTATGCTATAAGAAAGTTAGTTTACGCTCACCTGGAAAAAGAGTTCCAGATTCTGCTTTCGGGTTTGTGTGCGGCACAGAAACAAGATATAGGGTTTGACACCCAAGAAGTTGAGTTCCAAATATGGAACCATAAACCGGATTTCGATGATTCGTCATTTATCATCAACACGGAGAAATTGCCAGTTACGAAAGCTCCATTACACCAAGCGGCAGAACAGGCAACAGGTGATACGCTGATGAGAAGTACATCTTTGGATCGGGCGGAACAATTGAATAAACGGAAACATCTTATTTCAAAACCTGACAAGAAGATCAGGATGCTTAATGAGACAAAGGAGTCGGCTCAGACAACAGCCAGAATCTCTGAACTCCGAAGTCTCTTCAAGTAACCTGATACTTGTCACAGGTTTGTAGGCCACCTGTTGAACAATAAATGACAAACGGAATACGGCGTGCGATAGTGTTTGTTTCCCACCGCAGGTTAAATGTGATAACCTTGAAGTGAATCAGTCCTTTGAAGTAAACCTTTTGAGTTTGACCTGAAACCAAAGACTGCTTAAAGCGATACGATGAAAATGTGGCAAACAAAGTAGTATTGTAACTAGGGTTAAAAATAGCTGAAGAGGTAAATATTTGGCGGACCGAAGTTTGAATCTGAAAAACAAGTGCAAAGAATCAAACGGGACTCAGAGGAGGTATATTTCCTTTTCTGTCAAGAAGCCAAAGCACCGTAGAGCTATTTTCAAACAACAAAGACGCAGTGCTTCTTATAATAAAATAATATCTAAACCTTT
This sequence comes from Mesochordaeus erythrocephalus, assembly GCA_004367975.1. Lineage (NCBI taxonomy): Eukaryota > Metazoa > Chordata > Appendicularia > Copelata > Oikopleuridae > Mesochordaeus > Mesochordaeus erythrocephalus. The sequence goes on from SCLF01137635.1 coordinate 6,376, forward strand.
CTTCTGGAAAACAGTTTCTACATGTAACCGAACTAAGTTAACTCGAGTACGAGGTAAATAATCTAAGAGTGAATGTCTCGAGCCCTTAAACGGTGAAATATACTAAGGTAGAGTTGCAAATGAAAGGAAACACAAAAATTTTAAAAATATATGTATTGATATATGAAAATATATGTATTAATATATGAAAAATATAATTTGAAGGGTAAGGAAACATAAGCATAAAGTTTAAATTACAGGGGAAAAAATGCAAAAACACGAACTAATTTTTGAAATTAGTATTCGTAGATGGATTGTACGGCTTCTTGAAATTTCCGGAATTACCATTTCCATTACGAAATGACCCTTGAGAGCGTTCAGGTGACCGCCGAGGATTTCGGTCATCACGGGATTTGCGCATCCTACACTCCGAAGACCGATGATTCACAACTCGGCCGTGAAATGAACAGTAGTATTTGTTGGCAGTTTTTATTTTGTTGCCACCAAAAGTTTTCCGGCCTTCAGGTTTATTCTAAAAATGACGAGAAGTTATTTAGAAAGCGTAACTTGAAAATTTACCTGATTGGAAAGTGGTTTATTACAAGAAACCCTATAGCGATGGTAATTTGGTCCTCCTTTTTCGTTATGAAGACGTAGGCGGCCTTGGACTTTTCGGCGTTCGGTCAAATCTGGCATTAACGGAAGCTAAGAAAAGAGAACAATTATCATCTGAAAGAGCAAAATAAGACTTACAAGCATCGTTATGCCTTGAAGTCTATTGACTTCACACCCTTGCGGTCCACCCATTTCATCCATGTTCTCCTCGACAGATGTGACCAGTTCGTAATTAAGAGCAGCACCTTCGGTACCAAGGATGATTTCGCGGGAAAAAATCTTCTTCAATTTCTTGACATTTTCAAGACACTCTTGAAAGTTAAAAATCTTTACGTCACGACAATGGTTGACAATGTCGCGTACGAGATCTTCCTTTTTCGGCAGGATAGATAGCTTCTTTCCTTTAAAGGTTAATTGAGGCCGAACTTGGCCATCGCGGCGCTCTCGATGCAATGTTTCGGTCTTGTTAATATCCGATGTTAATTTTTGGACTTCTCGGGAACATGTTTTCCATTCGATAATAGCCAATCGGAGGTCTTCTGGAACGGAAATCATTTGTTCACCGAGGGGAGGAGTCATTTCTGGAAATAGTATGAAAATACAGATTTAAAAACGTACCAACTTACCAACAATATTACCAACAAAAAGTCGTTCTTCAGGACTCCAAAGTTCGACACGGGTTGAGTATAACCGATTGAACTTAGAGTTCATTTCTTCAATGGTTTCGACTTGTTGGGAGAGCCCGTCCACAATCAAACGTTTTTCCTTTTTGTCATTTATAAGGGAAACCAAGTCAGCTTTATTTTGCTGAAGATCAGCCTCCTCATGGTCAGCAATCTGAGAAGGAAAAATACAAATAGGCTGACACGAGACAAGAATAAAATTACCTCATTACCCTCTTCTTCCAGATAAATTCGGTCGTAAGTGGAATTCGACATGAGACGATTGAGTGACTCAACGTCATTATCAATCATAGAATTAACTCTCATTTGGTTGTCGTGTCGGTCTACTGCTGAAAGTAATCAATTAGTACGTAGGAGCTAAAATTAATATAGTATAAATCTCTCTCAACTTACCCATCTTAACCTGGGGTAAACAATTTTGTTAAATGAAAAAATATTAACTGGAGTAGAAAGTGACAAAAAATCTAGAAACTCTGACCCAAGTCTAGCCGACCTTTTCAAGATCGCCAAGTCGACAATTTTGAGTGGCAAAATGCCAACCTAGGAAAAGGCGATGAAGATAGTTATCACAGAAAACTTGAGTCAAGAAAAGTTTCCGAAACAAGTTTACACGTTGAAGAGGAAAATTTTTGAAATAAATATAATTACGGGTTGGCTCGGTATATAGGCGGTAATATAGTTGCCCGTCCACGTAAACGCTATGGCGACTGGGAGTAATACAGGCGGGTCGCTGACGAGTTCCCACAATCAGCCGGTAATCAAAAACTCCAGCTGCGATAGCATGGCTATGGTCAAACCCATTGAAATAATGCATAATTAGGACACTTTGCTTGGAAACGGAGGAAATCACCTAATTGATACAAAAATGAAAATGGTACTTTTAATAAAAGACTCACTTGAATACATGGAATAACCAGTGATCGGGGAGGATATGAATAAGTAATCTCCCCATGGAAATCCAACGATAAAGCGTCAACCCCGGAACTGCATGAATATTCATATAAAGAAATATATCGAGGAATAATGCAGTTCCAGGGCGACGCAAAGCAATCAACACTGAAAGTGAAAACGCAACAAAGAGTGACTCGTAGCGAACGACGGAGACAGCTTTCAATGGGACTGAGCGAGCGTGAAGGTTCATCGGCAAGTTGGTCCAAAGTGGAGACCCACTCCAACTAAAACTTATGTTAAAAGAGTTAAATAATTTTAAAACCAACCCGTAGTTTAATATTGTGTGCGAGACAATGGTTGTGTATATATTTCAGACCGCGACTAAGACGTAAGTCTCGCGAACCATGGTTGATCCAGGATTTGACGACTGCGTCATTGTCGCAATATACAGTAACGCGGCTGTTATCCAACCTGTGGCCAAAACTGTCCAAACTTATCATAATAGCAAGTAGCTCCTTAACGTGGATAGGGTGACTGGACTGGGAAGGGCCATACCGGAAAATCCGGTCTTCAAATAAACCGGGAAGATTGGGAGTAGAATCAATCCGAAGAACGGCACCCATTTGATGCGCGGAGGCATCAGTATAAACAGAGAAGTCCGAGCATCTTATGACATTGTGGGAAGCGTCGAGCCAGTTTCTTCGTAGACACACGTGACTAAGATGTGTCCACACATTCATCTCGTCACAAAGTTCGGTGTAATCAACGGAAGTTTTTGGAATTAAATCTTGACCGTGAAGATAACCAATGCGGACGGCAGCATTCATTTCACGCAAATACAATTGAAGGTTGAACACCACAATCAACCAAGAGTTGACTTTACCCTTATAATAAAGGATGTTTACTTAATTGTATAATTAGCGGGAGAAAACTTACACGAATTCGTTCAAGGGTCTTCATGTTAAAATTCGGGCCAGTAGAAGAAAGAAACTTGCGAATAAGAACACAGGTTTCGTCATATTTCCGCTTGGGAATTTCGATAGTACAAGCGGACGTGTCGATAAAAAACCCTAAAAATTCCATGGACTGAGTGGGGACAAACTTGCTTTTTGACAACGCAATGAAACCACCCAAAGCAATAACAAGGCACGATAGTGCATAAGTGCCTTGATATGAAATATAATGAACAAACGAGAATAGAAAAAACTTAACTGTAAGAAGTCTCGTGGGCCTGAAGTCGTCGTGACAATTTTTCAACGCAACAGCGATCGTCCAGGTATAAGAATACCTTCCGGCCAAATGAACATACTAAATGGGTAGCAAGCCTATTGCATTGCACAAATTTGGCAGGAGCATGTGAAATTCCGAAAGGCATGCCAATAGACCGGATAATAACGTTGTCGAGATGCATATACACCAAACCTTGACTAAAAGGGTCCACAGTTAGATGCATGTACCCTTGGGAAAAAAAGAATGAGTAAAATTGGAAGAAATAACGGGATTAACCTTGGGTATCATCCAATTTTGTCAAAAATTCATCCTTTTGTAAACCATTGAGAACGTCAGCGATCCCGTCTAAAATGCACACTAATTTGACCTCAGGGGCGACACGTGTGAGTGGGGAACCATCAAGACTGAAAAAGTAATCAAAAAGAGAGAGTCAAAATAGTAGGAAACATACCAAAGGCGAGGCTTGGTAGGCTCCAACACCATAGACATGAGGCAATGAACGTTGTTCTTTATAGTGTCACAAAGAGGGAGGACTTCAATGGCGCCTTGACGGATCCACTTCTCTAATTGACCAATCACGACATCCAGACTGGAGTGAATCAAACCAGAAAGCTGCATTCGAAAAAAAGGGGCAATTTGTCCACGTTTGATTGGCTTATAACCAATAGTGAAGGAATTAGACCTGTCCAAATTTTGTTTATTTTTTCGCGGGTTTTATCAGTTCAATTAACTTATAATGCATATGTA
>SCLF01137746.1:0-10519 GCA_004367975.1 Mesochordaeus erythrocephalus
CTGAGATAATGGCAGTTAAATGTTGCAAGTCGCTTCAATTTTTACAAAAAGCGCCAAAAAGGTTTTGGCCTGCCAAATTACACTATTTTTTTATGAAGGGTATTTGAAATCCCTCTAATCTGTTTACATTTGATGCAGATCCATCCATTCGTTCTCCAGATATCTGCGAAAGAAGAGCGTTTTTCGGGTGATCAGGGACAAAGATCCCTTAACGGTCTCCACTGGTTAAGAAACGCCTATTTAACAAAATAATATTTTCACAATTTAAGAAAGCAGCAAACATCCCCTTAGAATTTTCTTACGTATATTTTACAGTACTTTCGACCAGAAGTGAACCTAAAAAAAAACGAAATACCAATATGTACCTAACTATCAATATTCATCAGAGAACTAATTCAAGATACAAGAAAAATTAGTCTATGTCAAATCCAATTTTGATCTAACTTCATTAGCTGGCAGAAATATCTAGGTTAGCTAGATAATTACAGACAATCAATTCATGCTCTTCAAGTAAATTGCATACGAAACTGGTGGAAGACTAATAGCCAAACTAAATATATATATGGAAAGAATGAACCTTTAGGCATCCAACGCAGAACAAATTCATTAACAAATAGTGCGGCGTTCTCTAGTCACATACCGAAACGTAAAAGACATTTAAGTTTTTTCGAAGAGAAACAGAAATATAGGAAAACACATAAAGCCCAGAAAATAGCACTTAAACATAACAAAGCACTTTGTACGACGCACCTTTTGGAAAATACTGTGAAAACCAAAAGAAAACCAAACCTACCATTAAATCGGCAAGGGAACATGTTTAATCATGCAAAAATTCAAAACGATACTATGCTTGGTAACCAAGGAAACCGAGAAAGAGACTTCGATCGCCAAATTAGGCAGTGTGTTATCTACTATAGTAGATAACTAGTATAGGGGAAATGTTTTAAAGGTTGATTCGGAAACGATAAACCATATAAATTATCGTAATCTGGAATGCCGACCCTTGATAAAATTGCTAAATCATGCAAATTGGGTCGACTCTAATGCTGTATATAATTAATAAGGAAAACTGACTAACTTTGAATTTTAAGGAATAAAGATTAAATATTTAAAGTGTCAAATTGAAATGTCCAAGCCGCCAGTGCATTACAGAAATTAAAAAAGTAAAGTAAAACTGTACATTAAGTTTCGAAATACTGATACCGAATTTTCTTAGATGACGTCTAAAAATTTTTTGGAATTGCGAGGAAAAGCTGAATCGTTAAAGGATATTCTCGGGTAATGTTTCATTATCTTTACCTTTCGAGTAAATCGAGTTTAAGTTCCCTTTTCGCCAAAACCAATTTTATCGAAGAAAATCTTTCGAACACAAAACTGGTAATCATAGGAAATACCCGACTAGAATGGAAGGTAGGAATGGCATGATTATTGGGGAAAAGCAAGTGGACACAGGATTTTACTTCATGCCCTTAAAATGGAATATCTGAAAGTTCTATATCCTTATTGATGTCATACCTAAACGTTCATTTATGTTAATACATGTAATTGATCTTCATACATGCTATTGATGTTCATACATACATTAAGATGAAAGGATAAATTAATATATATTTCAGAATTGGAGACAAGATGGAACATTTGGGGGATAAGAAGACATTGGACGTTTTCGTTAGAGAACAAAACCAATAATTGGATCTGGGGATTATTACGATCCGAAATATCATGTTTTGATAAAAAACATGTAAAAGATGTCACGTTTTGATTAAAACGTGTAATGTTGATATCGTGCCGTTGACTGGCCTTGAATCGGTTTAAAAAAAGTATGGTAGCGTTTTTTAAAAAACGTCTATGACTTACGTTTTGAAAACAGATTCTTAATAAGCTTACCTCGGATTTAGGCATTCATTAATCTCTTAGGAATCGTGACAAGTATCAATCAAGTCCTTAGGTAGGTTCTATGAGTAGGTATGAATCCCATGGGGGGATAGTGTTTCTCTGGTTCTACAATACCGCGTTCTACGATACTGGGCGGAGGGCGGGAGAAAAATCTTGCCGTATTTCAGCAGATTTGGGATTAAACTCCCCCTCTGTTAAGCTTGATAATAAAATTCAGAACCACACACGTTTCATTTCGCGGGATCAAGTTACTGTGTTTTAGTTTAATTCATCTTGATGACAACGCATTACTCACTAATCTCTCTTCCTTATTTTATGGACAATGCTGGTCGCATGCGAGACTAGAAATTGGTCATACGTGCACTTTCCTAAGTTCCTATCTCCGGACTTCTGACACCAATGTGAGGTTTGGTTCTACTGACACTTTATTTTCCCTGTCTAGAGAAAAGTAGCGAATGCTATTGTAGACCAAATTAGTCCCGTTTATTAAAAAAATAGTTATATATGAAGATATTATTAGCACAAGGAGTTATGGTTTCCGACTTAACAATTGTGACTCAAGTTAAGGTTATATAAGGCTATATATAACGTTCACAAGAATAGGTGCTTGTTTATAATGGAAATCTACGCGAGCGAAATATACAACTAAGACTAAGAATAAAATTCGTAAATAGATTTATGGAAGGTTTTGAAAATTTTGTAGCTATTACCCAATTACAAATCGACCGTGTGTTATAGAGGTTATTCTGGCGTCGTATAGTTAGCCCCCTAAAGACAAACGTAAAACAAACTTTTTTTGAAAAAAAGTTAATTTTAACTCGTGGGGGCATGGTAGCTCACCGAAATAATTTTACTTGATTAAGTGGACCCCAGGTCATCCAATAAAAGTATAGAAAAAAATACTCAGATTATTTTTTTAAAGCTATGGTCCTCGAAAGTCACATTGTCCACTAGAATAAAAAACAAATTGATTTCGGGAAGTATGTCCCGAAAGTGGGCTTATTCAACGCGTCATGCCGCCAGCTTCAATTCTTCTCAAAGGATGGACCTAGAATTCTTAACACGTGACCTAGTTATAGCCCAAAAATGTTATTTCTAAAGTACAATTTTCAACAAGCGACAAAATTAAGAAATTTTCAGTTTTCTATTTTGTTATGATTTAGGAAGCATTCAAAGATATCAAAGTATGTTCACTAAAAATTCGACTCCAAAGCACGGCGTAAAAACTAAAGTTTAGGACGCTCAAAGTGAATTTCGGACAATGTGATTTTCGAGGACCATATGTTAAAAACAAATAATCGGAGTATGTTTTCGATACTTAATCAAGTACAATTTAGTACACTTCGTTGAGAACAGATTCCTAACCCTAAGTTAAAAACTCTATAACACTCACTAAAGCTGGTTAGGCTATCAGTTGCTACCTTAAGGGGGTAGATTTGAGACCCGTGTATGAGTCAATAGGATACGTGCCAAGTGTACTCGAATCGGAACTTAAACGTGATCTAGTTTCCGTCATTTGGAAACTCATCATTTAAAACTGATTTTACTGCTATAGATCATATTCTAGTTTGACGTGATATTAATATACCTGCTGCATTTGTTGCATTTGCTGTTGCGGTACGGCCTGTTGATTCATCATTTGATTTCCCTGATTAGGGTAGCTTTGCTGGTTTGGATAGCCCTGATTTCCAAACTGCTGCTGCTGATTTCCCGACATCTGAGTAAGTTCCCTCCTAAATACAAATTTTTCAAAACCGATAACGTTATAATGGTATTAGTGGCAGTTTTTAGTTTTCTTTTTCTCTGGCAAAATGCTGCCTTCGCTAAGAAGCCTTTTTCGAGTTGGAACTGAATGGATAGTAAACTTATTTAGGCCGCTTACGTTATCGATAATCTTACGAAAAGGTTCGACGCCATCCGGTAGTTGTTGTCCTGGATACAGTTCATTATATTGTGAAGATAATGCCTGAAGTTCAATACCGCAGTGCTGAATTGCAACTTCACAATCTCGAAGCTTGATGATATCAGATCTTAAAAATGATTCAGATGTATCGTACTAACGACTTCGTAGATTTCGGTTACTACCATACAGATTATAAACTATAGTGTACAACATGCCTGTCCAGTAGGTATGTTGGCGCTCTCTAAAAGGTGCAGACTAGAGGTTAACCAGACTTAGCTACTCTGATACAGTTTTTTCTGGCGGTTCCGAATCCGGTTTCAGAATGTCCAAAATTATACTCCTTCCTACAGAAGGACCTTTTTTTTAAACGTTAATTTTAACTCATGGGGCCATGCCAGCTCAGCGAACTAAATCGTGGTAGAGTAATTAGGCCCCTGGGCATCCAATAAAAGTATCGAAAACATAGTGCGATTATCTCCTTTAAAACTATGGACCTTGAAAGTCACATTGCCAAAATAGACACAATTGACTTTGACCCCCTAACATGGGGTTTTTTGCACCTGTTTTGAGTAAAATTTATACTGAACATACGTTGGGACCTTGGCCGGGTTTCTGTAGCAGTGAAAATTTTGTATACTTCACGAAGTCACATTTTTGACTTAGCTACATAACGGGTCTATGAGAAAATCTATCAAATATCCTTAAACTTTGATATGTTATAGGGTTTGGCATCACGATCAAAGTTTTAGATTACCAAAAGTGCGTACAATTGATTCTTCTCAACTTATGGTCATAATATATTCACAATATTTCACTTTTTAAAATTATTTAAAATGTTTGATTCAGATTGGCTGGAAATTGGGCGTATTCGACGCGTCATGACTCCGGTTGCAATTCTTCTCAGAGGACCGACTCCGAATTCTTAACACGTGACCAAAATTTTTCAAAAAGTGACAAAATCACAAATTTTTCACTGCTACAGAAACCCGGCCAAGGTCCCAACGTATGTTCAGTAAAAATCAAAGTCAATTTTGTCTATCTTGACAATGTGACTTTCAAGGTCCATAGCTTTAATGGAGGTAATCGCAGTATGTTCTCGATACTTTTATTGGATGCCCAGCGGCCAAATTAATATACCACGATTTAGTTCGCTGGGCTGCCATGGCCCCATGAGTTAAAATTAGCGTTTTACAAAAACGGTCTTTTTGGCCGTTTAGCGGTTTTTGGGGGTTAACTGTACGAAGGCGTGTTTAACCTTAACCGATCAGTTTCTTCATAGACTTCATACATGTGATCTTATGAGTCATATGCCCTATCTTTCATCAGCTCATAGCACAACGCCAAATTATTCTCTTGGCTGTCGGAGACCATACAATTAGCGGTTAAAGCAATTTTAACTATGTGTACGATTAACGTTTTCTAACTAGCGTAATGAGGTAATATACAAGGGGTTAAACAGCCATGCAAGAGGTTAGGAAGCGTGAACGTTTACGAATGTATAGATCTATTTTTATCATAATGTATCTCATGGTTATTCATTATTTACTTGTCTAGTCCCCAAATTATATTGAAAACAAACCTAAGATTGTTGAAAGCATTTGTCACGTCTTCAGTCGCTATTGGTTGCGCGTCAACGTTAAATTGTTTCAGTGCTGTCACAACTGTAATCTCTCTTTTCCTGGATGTAGAGCTGGGCAAAATCATTCGATAACTGAAAAAACCATACGCACTCAGTAATTTGTGGAGTTTTAATCACCTCTGCAAATGTATCCCTGATTTTAACTCTGGAAATCGCAGACCAAATTCCGGAGCTCTGTTATTACAGATAGCATTAGGCGATGGAACAGACTCTTCACTTTCATATGGAGGCGTATTATCACCTCTTGGAGACTTATAGCCTGACAATTTACGTTGTTTCTTCTTATCGGGCTGATGTTAAATGTATACGAGATTAATTGTAACGTGACGGTAGTGTTCAAAATCAAACCCTTTTAGATTTTAACGTTATTATAATTGGCGTGATTCGTTATCTTAGAAAGAAATTGTGATGTGATTGTCAACACTATACTAAAATAAGATATAATGTATAGCGACACTTTTTCGTAGAAAAAAATCTGGAATAGTTTGAAGAATAGGATAGTGATCAACATTTAATAACTGTAAATTTAAGTAAAATCTATTTTTGCATGATTATTAATGGTGTCGTTATACTAGACCAGCTCCGATATTTGTTATGGACACGTCAAGTACCTGGTTACATTCAATTTTCTTGGTCAAGTTTGTATATATTTTTTCGGTGAATTTGTTTCTTTCCACTTCACGTTTCTCCTTTTCACGCTTTCTTTGTTCAGATCGTTTCAAGTCCTCGCGAAGTTTATCCTGTTCCTCGATTTCTTTTTTTGTTCGCCTTCATTCAATATATAATACTGGAACTTATTATTGTGAAACTTCATAATCCCACGAACCATCCACTAATTAAAACGTATCTAGTGTTATTATCGATATTTACCAATGACCGCCAACGATATGTACGAATTATTTACGTCAATGTCAACATTTTCTACGTTGGTTCTGTAATCGGGTTCATTAGGTAACGGGATACGCTAGAGTTTGATATGCTAGAGTTTGACTTGACGATAAAAGTTGGGACCTAGAAGGTATATTTGTCCCTTAACACGCCAAAAACGCTCCTCTTGCGCAGATATCTGGAGAATAAATGGATGGATCTGCTTCAAATTTTAACAAAGTATAGGGATTTTAAATACCCTTCATACAAAAATAGTGCCGATGAAAAAACTTCAGTGTAACTAATTTAGCAGGCCAAAAGCGTTTTGGTGAAAATTGAAGCGACTATTTCAATCCAAATTTTGTCAGTGTTTTGCCTTTCTATCATTCTCGCTACTGACAAAACATGGCCGTCTTATCATCTACAGAAATGTTATTGAAATATTATATTTTTTTGGAAATTTTTTTTATTGAATATACAGTGGAGTAGTGTCGGTTTTTTGAAGAAATCAAACGTTTTACTAATTACAGCACTAAGAGTTTTGACGGTAGGAATTCGCTTTTAATTTTTATTTTTCTATGGGTATCCATGTTGGCATATAAACAAAATAATGGTCTCACGCTGTAAAAAATATTTTGTATTAAATAGTTAGTGAAGCAGTCTCCCTTTTTTTTAGAAATCCAACGGTTTTACGACTTTAACTCCACATAGAAATGTGTCTAAATTAGAGAGAGATCGTGCTCGTAAGAGAGCGAGCACATTTTTTACAAAGCACGCAGTTAAGCTGATCTCTGCAAACATTGTTTGCATGAACTGCAAGAGAAAGCATTCCTATGACGCACGACTGTCAAAACTACCCCCCCCTTATGTCAGGGAGCAACTGATCGGTTGCCGTGAATTACTGGGTCTAATAGGGTTTTTCCTTGCGGTTCAGAATCTGTTCCCAGACTATCCGAAATTATACGCGTTCTACAGTTAACCCCCCTAAAGTCAAAATGGGTGGATGGGAGCTCACCGCACTAAATTGCACTAAATTAAGTAGGCCTCAGGGTATCCAATACAAGTATCGAAAACGTACTCAGATTATTCGTTTTAAACTTATGGACCTCGAAAGTCACATTGCCAAAATAGACAAAATTGACTTTGACCGTCCCAAACATTAGCTGTTTCGAGTCAAATTTTTAATGAACATATGTTGGGATCTTGGCATGTTTTCTAATTCATAACATATCGAAAGGTGAAAAATTGGTGATTTTGTCACTTTTTGAAAATTTGTACTTTAGAAATTCCATTTTGGAGCTATAACTAGGTGAGGTATTAAGAATTCGGGGTCAGTCCTTTGAGAAGAATTGAAGCTGGAGTCATGGCGGGTCGAATAAGCCCATTTCCGAGCCAATCGGATATAGTGCCCGAAATTAATTTTTGACATCTGGTCAAACCGATTGAGAAGAACTGTAGCGGGCATCCGTGCACGTTTTGGGGGAAATCAGACACTTTAAAAAATGTGAAATTTTATATTTGCCATACGAGGAATAAAATCAAAAACGTACGAAATACTCACAAATATTTTCGAATAATTTATAATAATACATATCTGTTATTAAGCTAGGTAGGCTGAATTTTTTTCAATTTTTAACATATTATTTGATCGAGAAAATATTATTGGGCGTGATTGTAAACAAGAAATTTCACGTGATAACCCGTTACATTCCGATTTTTCATACCTTATCGATAAGCAATATTAATATAATTTTAACACCGTTAAATAGCCAGATAGCACAGCTTCCAACTGAATATATTGCTCCATTTTGAATTGAAATGGAAAAGAAGAGAGTAGGTATATATGTCCCTAAAGGGTATCCAAAGGATATTTAGCTCGGGGTCTCCACTGGCTAAGGTTGAGAAAATCGAATTTAAAGGTAAACAAATGACTTTGTACAATGTTGGGTTTAACCGCTACTGTACAAAAACCAATATAGATATTAAGGGAGACATACCATTAGATGCAAACATTCAAACAGATGCAATGTATACCTTACAAGAAAATGCGAAAGAGGAACTCCGTATCCCAAATGGGGAAGGTGTGGCATCTACTTTTTAAGCAACTTAAACAAATTCTATTGGCATAACATTACTTTCTTTGATGCAAACTTAGGAAACAGCAGGAAATTGTAGAGCTACACACACAACCTATGATCAGATATGCACTCATTGTGGGATCTAGTAGTCTCTTTAACAAAAAGTAGATTGATGTTGCAAGATGTAGGTGTGGAAATTTCAAAGAAAACCATATATATACACAATATCAGGTTTAATATTCTTGAAAACAAATAAGACTTTTCATTTTAATAATTTTCAGGTTAGGACAGCGGTTAGGACAGTATGGGATACGTCGCCTGTTAGGAGTTTGGATATATGCAGCCGCAATAACTCGTCATCTTGGATGGCTGCATGACAGTCAAATGCTAATTTCGTATGCAGCCATTTATTACGACACATATATATTCAGTAGCTGCACAGATCTGATTTTGATGTACGGGATAAGCGAGATCAAGCAGTTGGTGAGATTCCTGCTACTCTCGATTTTCTTAGCGAAGCTGTGCATCATGAACGAAATGAAGGTTGAAACCTTAGTGCCTAGCAAGTTTATACTAAACAAGTAACATGCGAGAACTAGATTATGTGCTCAAATGGTGCACAACTGGAATAGAGCTATGGCCGATCGTATATGAACTCCAATCGGGAATTGGATTTGAACAGACTGGAGACACAAGCGGCTAATTACGTAAAGCGATCAAAATGGGTGATTAAAAATATTATTTCATTAACTGAAGGACTCAACTAAACCGAATAAACCAAAGACGACAAGAAAATTCGAACTTAAGGTGACAATTGCCAAGCAAGTAAAACTGTAAGATAATAGTTACCAATAATTAACAGTCATTAGCAGGCGTGTCTAATAAGTGTTTCAAACATTATACATGATGAACTTTGATTACTCCATTAGGAGAAAATGATTTTGAGTAATCAACGGGGTCATTGACACTTCAAAACTACATGCAACTAATTCTCAAAAAGCGAGATATGTTCTCAAAGTTGGTTAAAAAGAGGCACATAAAAATCCTTAAATTCTGGGTAGATTATCTAGATTTAACATGAATATTTAAAAGTCCTTAGAAGTCCAGCTTTGTGCACTAATTATAGTCGATAACAAAACCAACACCACATTTAATGGAATATATCCAGTTATATTTGGTTAACCAAAATTCAAAGTAACTTAATTTTATCTGAATAATTAAGCTCGACATTTATGACAATACATAATTCGTCAGTGCACACAGAATATTATGAAATATAATGTAGGCCAGAGATACGTGAGCCGAATTATTCCGATTATATAAGCCGTAATTGTAGTTAGAACATCATATGGTGTTCATTGGATGTATCATGTATTATATATACCATTCCTAAGTAGCATATCTAGCTGTTTCTTTCGATTCTTTTCATGCAAAACATCATAAACATATGGGACCTTATTACGACACAACCATAATTATATACAAGCTTTCGATAACTTCGGAATACCTTAGTATCGTTTTTTGATTGATTGGTTGGTGCGGTGATTTTATAAAAGCGGTCTTTAATATCTTCAACTGAGCGTTCTTTACCGTGTAATTTGTCGTCATATCTGTCATGTACTGCATATTAGGACTTAAAATGAAGTAAAACTAAATTTAATATAGTTTAGATCATCGTAAGATTTATTGCACTCTTAACCAGTAGATACCACCCCAACTAAAATGACGATCGGGCATCATTTTCTCGAAACTATTATGTTTATCTATCGTGCATGATTGTATAGTTATTAATTGCTGATCTATCGGTAGTTCTCTGTTCAAAATATCTAATTTTGTTTTAGTGCTTTTACATCGAAACCAAGCGTTGTACAAAGTACTTTTTACCTTTAAATGCCATTTTCTAGGACGTAATTGAAATTCGTAGTTAGTTCGTATTTTAGTTTCGTACCCAATGCATGAGAAAAAAACTGACTTTGACACTAGTTAGAACCTCGCACAGTTTCCCGAAGTTCTCTCCCTCCTTTCATGAGATCAAATGACATTTAAAGTTTAAACACCACGTTAACTCCTAGGAGGTAATTGGTAGACAATGCATAGGGAGTAATTGGTGCACATAATATCACAGCACCAAAAACA
>SCLF01137857.1:0-10518 GCA_004367975.1 Mesochordaeus erythrocephalus
TGTCATATAAGCGGCTCATTCGGGAGCCCCAAATTGGCAGAAAACTGCCAGCTCGCAGCGTGAGCAGTAGTTTTTGGTCGTAGCGTGACTGTTAAACAGCTTTCGTTGTGCGTGTGATTTCTATCGATATCGCAATAACACAAAACTGCTCCACATCCATTTTCGCTTTCGTCACTTTCGATTGTAAATATACTGCGCTTGTTTCTTATTGACCAGAGGTCATAGTTGCTGGACAGCTTCCACTTTTTCCGGATTAGGCTTACGTGTGCCGTTTTCGATTACATGGCCGCAGAATATGATTGTCGATTGACGTAAACTCGTTTTTTCTGCGCGTATTTTCAGGTGGTTTTTCTTCAGCTGCGACAGACAATGGCGTATTATCTGTATGTTTTCTTCCATAGTTCGGCAAAGCATGCAGATTTCGTCAAGATAGACAATCGGCTCTGATTTCGAAATATTGCCGAAAACCGAATCCATCATCTGTTGAAAACGGCAGGTGCGTTTTTTCCGCCCATGGGCGTCGCAGTCCATGTATACTGCCCAAAGTCGGTGGTTATTGCTACTTTCTCTTTTGTTTCCGGACTACACGGGTAGTGGATAAGTGTTTGGAAGTATAACGTCATTCAATCGTCTTTGTTTTGCACAAATAAATACTTTATTCTCGTTCTAGTGACAATGAAGAATGATAAGTATATGCGATTGATTCATTGATTGATTGATCGGTCGACTGGATCATTGTCGGCCTCTCATTATGTACATTATGTACATTAATTATGTACATTAATGGTTATTTGTGTAAGACAGTTATTTATAATTACAATTATTTATATTTGTAATTGGTTCCTATGGGTATCAGTATCAATACTTGGACGATTTACACACAGTTCATCAGTGGAATTGAATTTAAATGATCTGGGACGTTCACTGCGGATTTTTTGATTACAAGTCAAATCGGCGAAACTATCGCGCTGTGTACTAAATGTCAAATTTTGCGGCACATGGTAGAAAACGCCAATTGTGGGTCGTTCAAGATAGAATGGATAGCATAAAAATGTTTGCTTCACCAAGATAAAAAAGGGGTACAGTCACTTTTGACGCTTTATACTACTTGCATACATTTATTCCGGAATTTACTTCTGTAGCGGGACCCATTTCACGAATATGGCATGGGAACAGATTCCGATAAGCATTTAAAATGTTGAAGACAATAGTTTTTTCGGGTACATTGAAACTGGAAATCGCAGACGTTAATAACGACAAATTTCGTACCACTATTTAATTTATCATATTTACTCCTATTTTCCATTAGGGCCCAGTTATTCTTCAATGTGGTAATAAGGCCTAGTTTAGGGGGAATTAACAGGCTTAATAGAAGGTTTAGAGGGGATTCGTGCAGGATATTTAGACGGGAAAAATAAGACTAAATATGATAAATTAAATAGTGTTACGATTCAGAGAGATCTTCAGAGAGAATATACATCCGGGGTTAGAGATAAACTGGACTGTGTGCGAGTTAAAAACGGTCTCATTCCCAAGGTCATAAAGACCTTGTTGTTTTCACGTTGAGAATGTTTTTCTGATAAGGGCTCATCCATCACCATGGAAAAGGATAGACAGAATTATATTGTGGGAGAAAACTAAAAGTGGTTTTGCGAAACAATTTTCTTCAACACTAGAAAGCCAATTTGGAAAACTAGTGGTAAGAAAAATATTGCGGATCTTAAGACTTAAAAACGCTGTAATTTAATACCCTAGGAAATTCCAAGGAGGAATTTATTCTTTTACATTACAAGAATATTCTAAGCAATATTTGGCCTTACGGCTTTTTTTTGATATTAATTTGGAAGAATATGGAACTTCAAATTATTTTTTCAAAATTGCTCTTAAAACATGGAAGACCTATGCAGTTCTTTTAGTCTAAATAAGACTAAAAAAAAATTGGAAAAAGTCTTGCTAAGATTTTAAATTTGAAAAAGAGTTACAAAAACTTTAATAAAACAGTCCTTTTAAAAGTAAAAACAAATCGGAAAAGTCTTATAAAGAATTTAGAAAAAGTCTTACTAAGACTATATTATTATATTATAGAAGTAATTAAGATTCAAAATAAAACTATGAGAGCCAAAATGGGCAATCGGTTTGTAAATGCAATGTGGGTCAGGTAATGACGTTTTAAAATCTACAAATTGCCGAGTGCTGTCGGGCAGAATATCAGTTTTGAGTCACGCACCAGAAAAGTTATTCAACTCTATAGTTTGATTGGTCCAAAAATAAAAAATATGGCAGTCTAGTCGCTTGTATAAAGTTGTACTGTAAATAATAAAGTGATTGTTTGTGAAGTGGGTCTGATAACAGTAGGTCTCACAACTCCCGAGGTCTGTATAATTTGTTAAAATTACGGGTTGTTAAAGGTAAAATTATGGGGAGTAAAATATAGAATTGAGACTGATAATACGTTTTGTTGGGAATAGAATTTAAGATAGTAACTAATATAGATTTATAGAGGTTATGAAACATATAGATTACAATGGATTATAAATAATGTATATATAAATACTTACATGTCAGCATACTCCTTGCACAACATGATGAGGGACAGAAGCGGTCCTAACTGAGGGTTACCAAAGACGGTCATGGGGGACGCGGGGACGCGGGAAACCTTTCTTATATGGCTTAGCTGATGATTAACAGTTCATTTAATATTTGTATCTCTATATCTAAACATAATTTTAAATTTCCTATCAGGTGTAAATGCAATACCTTCAGGTCACAATATATCTATTATACTCACTAGAAGAATTTATGTTATAGATATAATGTGCTAACGATTAATGGTTGAATACTGTTCGAATAGCTATGCTATGACCACAATATGATCTAACTTCTAAAGTCATCTCGTCTGGAATTACACTGAGATAGATCAAACGAATAGACCAAATTGTACAATTGATAGATTTTTATTTAATTGCTCTTCTGTATTCTTGACTGTAGCACGCAAAAAATTAAATACGATACAATACAATACAACAACATAAAATTCTTAAGGCAAAAAATATATTATATTATTTTAGATTCTGGAAAAGATTTCATATTATTATGTCATCTTCCAGCTAATCATTTATCTTCCAAATCGAGAACAGATTCTAAATTGGTACACAGCTGTTCATCATCGCGCGTCCAAGCAAGACTTGCAAGCGGCAATTGCTTTGCGATTCCAACAAAGACATGAAACCGAAAAGTTTTGGTTTGGAGTTTTTGCTGGGAAAGATCTAAGTGCACAGACGCGCTTGATAGATCTAAATCAATTTGAATTGCTCCTATTTACAAAAACGGATGTAATGCCGTGGTCAGAAGACTTTACTTTGACAAATACAGAACTCCTAAATGTTGATATTAATCAATTATCAGAAGCTTATAATTATATTCGGAAAAGATGGGTCAAATCAATAACTGCTGTTAAGATTTGAATGTGCAATGAAAAGTAATGTCAATGAGCGTAGTGCACTCGCATCGGCTTTACTTAAAGCAACGAGAAGAGCATAAATGCGAAAGTCAAGAGTTAGGATTGACGTTCAAATTAAATCAATTATTGAGAAAATGGAGATAGAAGTTATTTGGTGCTTGTATAAGCAGCAGATATTTTTAATATTCTATTTACTGCAAAGACATTGCAACAGAATCAAAATTATTTCTCTAATTGGACATTGGAGAGAGTCACTGAGTCCTGGGCAGACATAGAATTCAGGTGGATGACTGCCGCAATTCTAAGGGAAAAGGCTACGCAGTTGATGATTCTAGCATCGCATTAAAGAAATACAGAAAAATGGGTACAACAGGAGTGCCTGGACTGGAGAACTAATATAACAATAGCAGGAAATTTGTGGACGGTTATACACATACAAATTTGTGAATCGTAAATAAGAGGGCATATTAATCCAAAACTAGTTAAACTCTAAAAACGGCTACGTTTTTGATGACTCTGAAAGAACAAAACAGTTTGTTGCAAAAGCGCAAAACAAGTTGGCGAGATTTATTCTATTAATGGTGGAAAATCCATCCGAGGTACTCAAATATCATAATTGGTTTAGACATGATCAAGAAGCTCGTAAAACGGTTAAAACTATTTGCAGACAAGAGCATTTTAAATTCAATACTCAGGAAACTGAGAAAATTGTTTGGGTGTCTTGGAAGATGCACCCATGATTTCGCTGGATCTTCCTAGCTCGGAGGATATACTGAAAGAAGTAAGCTCATTGCATTCACCTTAACATTCTTTGAAGAAGGGTTATTTTATATTTTAAATGTGAAGACTTAATTGTTCAGCTAATCAGTAAGAAGATATGTCTCTGTATATTATTTTTCAAATTCAACAAAAAGTATCGAAGATTCATACTCGGGGAATACAGGAAGAGAATTTGGCAGATCAGATTGGTACATAATATACTTTGCTACATGAAATCATTTTATGCTGTCATAAAATGCATGTCTCAGAAAGAAATTATGTGTATGAGCTAAGACAAACTTATCAGAGAGATATGGAAAAATGGAAAAGAACTTCTTCTTTGGTACTTGAACTGATGATGAAACTAGGAGAAAACCTCTCTGATCGTTGGCAATTCTTAGCCAGAAAGCTCAAGAGATTAGCAATATAATAAGCTTTGGTTAATCTGGATCAAGCGACAAAAGAGAGATTTTCAACGAATCTTGATTTTGAAGAACACTGGCATATGAATTGGCCAGAGGATCTCGTAGAAAACATCTTAGACAAAGCATTCCAATGATGGTTTTAAAGGATTTATTTTACAAAAGATACAAATGCGTCGTTCACCCAGAGGGATGTTTTACAAAACCAACGAACGATGCCTTACTTTACCCCGGCGGCTATATTCAGAAATCATACAGATTAGGGGGAATATTCCTATCTGGTGTTTTTTTTCTTCACATGCTGAAAATTAACGAAAGCAGTCAAGAAAAAGTCATGGATATGACAGTGGAGATAATTGGAGGTATAGATTCCAAAGAATTAGATCTAATTATTGCCAAACTCAATAGCAGAGAGACAAAATAGGGAACGTTCGTATATTGTGTTCGATAGTCGTGATTATCCACATGTTTTTCAGCTTTTTTTGTGATGCTCTCTAGTAGTAATTCCAATTTTTGCGCAGCTGTTTGCATCTGAGGTTGTAAGTTCCGGGAATACACCTTTGTCACCAACGTGAATAATAATTTTCGACACAGCATTTCCCTCCACCATAAATTAAGGTTAGCCTGGCATCAGGTTTAACCAACATGTGGTGGATTTAGTATTCTTTCGTTCAACAATAATTATGGTTGTACATCGATCTTCATTATGATCATTCCTGATGTCGCCCTTGTTTTCGAAGTAGCCATTATCTTCAAGAAATTCCTATGTTTCAATAACCTTATAAAGATATGTTTTGCTTGCTAGGCAATAAACTGCTACACCCCCGTTTCTTATTGGTACCACTTCACTCTGACTGAAGAGCTAAACATAGAACATGATATCTAATTCCACTTTCGTTAACCACTAAGTTCGTGTTTATCTTCCAAGTTACTGCACAATAAGTCTCACTTCTGCTCGAGTAGCATACACTGCTAGTCTAACGTGATGATGGATTCTGCACCAATGAACCTCTTTTGGTCGTTTTTCACTTCTTCGAGGATTCTTAGCCAAATTTATCATTATCCTGGATTTTAGCCATTCTAAACCTTAGAAAATTTAAATTTTGTACGGAAGTCCCCCTCTGTTGAACTGGCTGTTTCTCCTTTTTAATTTCCTTAAACGGCCCAGCTGTTCTAACTATCTCATAATTGTAGTTGGCCTTACTTTCCACCAAGTACTAATATTGGCCTCTCAAAATGTCGCAGAACATGTCGCTGCAAGCAGCAAAGTTACCACATACAGTCGTCGACCAAAACGTAGGATTTTGTTCGTCTCATTGTTCTCATCTTCATTTTGTGGTTTTTCATTCTGTAAAGCCAATATTTCAAGCCTTTCATTCAATTCATACGCAATTTATTCTTCAGATTTTCCTTGATGCGTCGTGATTTTCTTGAAGAAGACATTTAAGTTTTTGAATTCCCATCCTCTTGAACCCATTATTGATTTGCGCGAGGGGTTAAATTATTGTAAATTTGGGTAAAGTTTTGAACTGCGCGTTCCTAGATTCTTTTCACAGCCAGTTTCTGTATTGATTTTATAAACTGGCAAACATTGATAATCCAAAGCCTACAAGTAACCAGGGGATCTGCTTGGGAAAGAAATATTTTCAGATTGTCATACGAAACATCAATGTGACTTGGTCAGTTATCACATAAAAGTGCATATTTTCAGCCATGAAAATTAGTTTTCAAGTATAAATGTAATCTTTCCATTTCCGACAGCCATATAGACCAACGTATCCATGCTGTTTCACTTTGATAGATCACAAAATTATTCAATTGTCTTCTTTCAACCATTTTTGATTCACCTTTGTGCTTCATTATTGTTTGTTCGGATTTTCATGAACGGTTTTCCGACGAACAGCCTTTTACTCTTGATATAACATATGGCTTGAATTTGAATTTTGGTTTATAGAAGTCAGTGGTAGCCTTTACGTATGGGACGAAGGTCAAGCGCCTTTTATCGTTGACTACTTTGTAAGGCGTGAATAAGAATGAAATTTAACAGCTGTACTTCAACAGTGGCAATATATTGCCACATAGAAGTTCTAGTCATGTCTAGATAAATAATTTTTAAATTTGTTTCCCATAATTACAATTAATATACATTGCAATTAATTTGCTTTAAACAAAAAAAACACTAAATCCGCTTAAAGTGCCACTGTTAATTAAAGTTTTCAAATTTTCAAAGTACCTTTTTTAACTATTCTGCCTTTCTGTTGCTAACAAAAACCGCCTGTTTCATCGACGTTGATGATTTGGTCGGCTGAAAAACTAACCAGTTTATTCTTTAAACCAGTTCTATAATCCTTAAAAACATCGCCAGAAATTGGATTTTGGTTTGATTTTGTGACGGAACATTCGAGGTTTCTGGCTCAGAAAAAATGTTAAAATATCGGTATGAAAATTTCTATTTTTTAAAGGTTTCCATAGTTGAAAATAGTTCTTATGCTCGCTCCAGTTTTTCCAAATCCTTCAATGATGAAGTTGTAAATTTGACAGCTTTATGACTCGTCGTTCTTCTTAAAATTTCTTCTCCCAGATGATCTTCGAACTGACCAAGTTCACTATTCTGTCGGTCAGATTTATTATAACAGATTACATTTTCTGTTTTCTTGACTTTCAAGTATTTTATCGCATTCTTTTTTCATTCTGTAGAAGACACTTCTGGTCAATGACTTTCCATTTATTCAATGATGCTCGTTGTCACCACTTTCAAATTTTTGTCCGTTCTTTATCATCTGGGAAAACATAACACGTTCCTCCATCGTCAAGAATTTTGTTTTTGGTTGTTTTGAGCTCGAATTAGATTGTTCCATTGCTCTCTCAATCACCTATGTGGCTTTCAAAACTATGAAAAACTTTTCATATTTTGAATATTCTGGAGATTATTTTTTTTGAAAAATTCAGATTCCATTTGATCCGATTCCATTCGACCAAAACCTAGTACTTTTGTCAGATTTTTCATGAATTCAGAAGTCCTACTTTTTGGTCGACGACTGTATCCCCGCTAGTAATCCACTGATACAGCTAGATGTCCTTCCTTTCAAATGTTTTTACGGAACTACCAGCTTTACTTATAAATAACAGCAGCAAGCCTCGACCATTTTTGGTCAAAATAACACAATGGTATCTACTTTTCGTACGATTGAGAAGCGTATGGAACCAAAGTATTATTTGCATCTTGTTTTAAACGTTAAAGAAATACATGGAATTTCTAACATCAATAATAATACCCGAATACAAATTAAAAAACCTAAATACACACCTAAGCGTCTCTCTTGGGGACTGTTTGTGTACTTCGGTCCTCTAATAGTCGTTAGTCTAATAGCCTAGTCTTATTCACCTACATTCACAATACGATTTAAAGCTTAAGATCGGGCCCATTGTTATTTTGAACGAAAACAAATGTGAAATAATTGACAATCGATAAGATCAAGTTTGCGGGAGAATACGTTGTCCATGAACGCCTATTTTTTGTCCGCTTAAGTATGATCCGGCCGAATATTAGACCAATTTTTTATGACAAATTTCGAATTCTCAATTTTTAGGTCTATTTCCGGTCAAAACGTCTGGACGGTGGGTACCTAAAATAAGCGTAATAAAATTCTAAGCGAGGATACTGCACGTTGTTTTCCTATCTAAGACACAGCTGTTGTAAATTGCAAAAACTGAATTGTCTAAAGTTAATGGGGTTGCTTAAAACCATTTAAGGTGGTTGTATCTGAATGTATTCCTTTTAGCACCCACTGGTTGCCACTGGAACTCCAACTGGTCGCTACTGGTCGCTACAACTGGTCGCTACTGGTCGCTACTCTTTCACTTACTGTTGACTAGCTTTGGTCAACAAGCACTATTCAGTTGCTATAATATTTATTGGTAATAAAAGTACACTTGATAAGACCCCGGTAAGACTAAAACTCTGTATACACGACTCAGACTCGGAGAGCCGTTCCGTAGTTTAGATAAGCATGACTGCGTGGCATTAGTTGAATAAGGTGGGCCAATCAACGCTAACTATAAATAGTGTGGTTCAGTGACTGAGTTGAGTTTTCACTTACTTGCCTCTATTAGTAAGTGACTAGAGGTAAGCAATGTCAAGGCTACAGAATCTGGGCGTATAAGCCTGAGTATGACTGAGAAATAGAAACTAGTCAAAGTCCACTTGATTACTAAACTCTAACGGCATTTCCCTCACTACAGCATCACCCCTCTCTCCATACCTGGCGGTGGGTTGAAGCCTGTATTTTGCTAAATAATATATCGCGTTGTATGTAAAGTCACGGTTGAAACATGATAGATAATAGGTAGCAACGAATGTATTAGGTAACTAGCGTATATCAAGATATTTTTGTTTCGTTAAGATGGATAATGACCTAGATTCGCATTAATATGGCTAAGGATGGCTAAGTATGGTTAGCAATAAATTATTAGGTCTTGACTTGTTCCGCTAGAAAATCGATTATCGTGTTCAAGATCATGTGGTTTTGAAATCCTACTTTTTTGTTAATTTCGTTTGGTAGAGTGGGGACAATTTTACTAAAAAAAAACATTTTTATATAAGGTTTTTAATTAAAATGAGGAAATTGATTAATCAGGTTTTTTTAGAAACTTCAAGACTTAAATTATGGTCGAATATAAAATGTGTGTGCAAATTTATTTGCTACACCAAGAGTTCAATAACTTGAGTTCGTGCATTGTTTAATTGTTCTCCCAATTTATTGTTTCTTATTGAAACATGGTATTTTTCGAATTGGTTTGAAACTATATTCAGAATATCATTGTATACTTTGGAAAATGTAGTTTGGGACTAAGTTTGTCGTTGAAAAGACTAACTCCAGGATCTTGATATCCTCTATTTTTGCTTTATATATGCTAAATTAGGAGCTCACATATTGTGTAATTTTCTTCTTACGAGCAGCTTTTCCTCATTAAGAAAATAAATCCTCACTCTGTATTGAAATTAAAAAAACACCTACTAGTTAACAATGGGTAACATTTGATGGTGTGCTACCCCAACGAGATGATGACATCTCTAAAAAAAATCTTTCTTTACATGTTTCAGGGTCGGGTTGGCGTTAGCATGGGTAAATTAAACATTCAGTCACATATACGCCCATAAAAACGCTAAAAACAGTGTCCGTCCACAAAAAGTGCAATATATAGTTATTTAGTTATATAGTACTATGATAAATAACGTGATTTATAAGTTAATTGTATTGGTGAAACCATGCCACCTTTATCAGAACAAGGGAGACACACTTGCTTGAATCACTTACAACAACGACGCGTTTGAAATGATACGTCTTCGTTCACATTTTTCGCGAGAACCATACAAAATATCGCTTGGAAATTTTGGATGATTAAAGACTAGGTCCATAGCCATCTAATGGTATTTTTTAAATATCTACTTTGATCAATACAAGACAAATAATACTGGATTAATCCTCTTGTAAACACGCGATATTTTATGTCTCTTTGAGCACGAGAATCGTTCCAATTTTGTATGTTAACCCCCCGGAAGTTATAAATTTCAACTAATTATTAATAAATATCAGTGGTTTGTAATATTTCACTTTTACTCTTCATTCTCTCACTTCAACTCTTCATTTGTTAGCTCAATTGGATGGGTACCCATAGAAATTGATGTATTAGTCCTGGATCGAATAACCTCGTGAAGTTAATTTATTTCAAGAGATATGATTCATCATTCCTTATAACTTGGGATCACTTTTAAGTAAGCTAATTACCAAATTTAATGACGTAGCTCCGCTCAGTTTCGAGAAAAACGCGAAAAACCGGTCTATGAGTTTTGAAAACTCAAAAGGGTGCACAGGA